>JARFJB010000902.1:10332500-10592500 GCA_036346205.1 Vesta saturnalis | reverse complement strand
TATATATATATATATATATATATATATATATATATATATATATATATATATATATATATATATATATATATATATATATATATATATATATATATATATATATATATATATATATATATATATATATATATATATATATATATATATATATATATATATATATATATATATATATATATATATATATATATATATATATATATATATATATATATATATATATATATATATATATATATATATATATATATATATATATATATATATATATATATATATATATATATATATATATATATATATATATATATATATATATATATATATATATATATATATATATATATATATATATATATATATATATATATATATATATATATATATATATATATATATATATATATATATATATATATATATATATATATATATATATATATATATATATATATATATATATATATATATATATATATATATATATATATATATATATATATATATATATATATATATATATATATATATATATATATATATATATATATATATATATATATATATATATATATATATATATATATATATATATATATATATATATATATATATATATATATATATATATATATATATATATATATATATATATATATATATATATATATATATATATATATATATATATATATATATATATATATATATATATATATATATATATATATATATATATATATATATATATATATATATATATATATATATATATATATATATATATATATATATATATATATATATATATATATATATATATATATATATATATATATATATATATATATATATATATATATATATATATATATATATATATATATATATATATATATATATATATATATATATATATATATATATATATATATATATATATATATATATATATATATATATATATATATATATATATATATATATATATATATATATATATATATATATATATATATATATATATATATATATATATATATATATATATATATATATATATATATATATATATATATATATATATATATATATATATATATATATATATATATATATATATATATATATATATATATATATATATATATATATATATATATATATATATATATATATATATATATATATATATATATATATGTTTGGGACCAGATGGGAAATAGGGACGTGGCTACTAAGTACGAATGACGTATAGCCAATGATGGTATAGAGTATGACGTATATATGGACCCCACCTCTTGTTTGAGTTCAGGAAGAGGATGGCCCATTAGCTGGCCAATGGGAGACGTGGCGGCCATGTTAGAATTCTTCAGCGGCCTCTGGAGTCTTCCGTTGATGGATTCTTTTGATGTCTAGCGGCTTCCGCTAGGTTCTTCTTCAGCGGCTTCTGGTGGGTTGGTTTCCGGCGCAGGGTTGTTGGGATGTCGCAATCTGCGGGGCCTTGCAGGCAAAAAGGAAATTCCGGTTGTGGTATCAAGTCTGAAAAAATTGTCTGCACCAGAATTAGAACTCAAGCAAGTCAAGTTATGAATATATGCATATGCAAGTAACCAACTGAGCCATCAGTTTTAGATATGAAACGTAAAAAGTGTGATATAAGCACAAATATTTAAACTGACGTCACAACGAGTTAATAGCAGCTTTTCATTTAAGAAATTACATTTTACAATTAAAATACTAGTTACAATGTTTTGAAGTAATAAAGTACACAAGGGAGATTTGCATTTTCAAATAAACATTAAATTTACATTGAAAATATTTAAATGTAGTATAAACTAGCATTATATGTATTCTAAAATAGAAGCAATGCATCTACTATATATAAATATGTAATACTAATAAAGTAATAAATTAGAAAAAGACTTTGATGTTATGAATTAAAGAAAGCTATTTGCATTTGTATACATTTTAAAATAATGCATCTGATACTAGTTACAGTGTTTTAAAGTAATAAAATAGGATTTGCATTTTCAAATAAACATTAAATTTCAGTATATATAAATAAGTTGAATAAAGTTTATCTACAAATAACATCCTGAGTGAATTATATATGTGTGATAATGCATAAAAACAAGATTACAAAGAAGCAAGCAGGTGTTTGCCTGGTATATAGAACACAGACAAATCAGTGAGTTTCAATATTATATTTAAAGACAATAATTAATTACGATTATTAATAAATTTCAGGTTTCCTAATTATTATTATACTTTTACTTGTTGTGTATCTGCTGCAGTTGCTTCGACGGATATATTCAGGTATGATTTAGTCATTTTACTTAAACCATGAATTATTTAAATGAATTTTTTAGATTTAAATTACCTTTAAAATATTAAAATTTTTGGTCGTAATACTAAATTCCCTATACATTAAATTATCGTCAACATTATTTAAAGATGGTTTAACGAATTGTGCACAGAATTCTAAATTAAATATTAAAATATGATTATAACTGCTAAAAATTTCCCTAATCCTAATTGAAAATAACTTAAAACTATCACTAAAAATGTCCTTAATGTCCCATGTCCTAAATTAATTATAATACCAGTGCTCACCCTGCATTTAAAGGCCCTCCACTCGACTGTGCCCTTGATTGCGAGAGACCCTCCTACAGCCGGTTTTCTCAGCTGCTTGACTAGTATTCTGTACCACCCCAATTTCCCTGCAACTCTCGCTAAATCTCTTTTATTACCAGTACTCAATGATGAGTCACCAATGCATGTTTTGATAAGTTTTAAATTAGCGTTGATGATGTTGGTTATTTTGGCGATTTTATTCTCATCATGAGTATTGGCATGCTTGTAGAATTGCTCAATCATTTCTACGGAAGTTAATTTTCTCAGTTAAAGCCATTTCTAAAAAATAAATCATTAACATACATTTAGTGTAAACGGTAAGCATTCTACGTTTAATATCTTGCGAACGAACTGCGGAGGAGGTAATATATGATTAAATTTATCGAACCTGTAATTTATCGATGGAGCGATTGCTTCAATTTGAACAACAGGATAGTGGTTGAGCTCTATCAAAAATTATCTCGTTCTACTGTGAACTCGAACAACATAACTCTAATAAGGACGTCGTCCATGATTCCTTTACCCCTAGAAATAAAAAATGCATTATTAATGTACAAAATAATGATGAAGCTTGTTTCGGGTGAGCTCTAGCATCCCGCAGCTAACACTAAGTATGTCAGTCATTCCGAAATTTGAAGCAATGCCTTCAAGCAGGCCTTGTGCTTGAGAAAGTTCATCGCGCGATTAGCTTCAACCAATCACGTTGGCTCAAACCATATATAGACTTGAATACAAGGTTGCGAGCAGAATCCACTAACTCTTTCGAGAAAAACTTGTACAAACTCTTAAATAACGCAAATTTCGGCAAAACCATGGAAAATTTTAGAAATCATAGAATCGTCAAACTTGTCACCAGGTGTAGTGGTAGGTATGGAGCCAATTATTACATGTCCCAGCCGAATTTCCACAGCAGAGAGATATTTGATGAGAAATTGATGGCTATCGAGTTATATAAGGTGGAAAGCTACTTTAATAAACCACTGTATGTGGGAATGGCTATTTTAGACATTTCTAAAACATTAATGTACGATTTCTACTATAATTTCATACGTCAGTTTACTGATGATTGCATGAAATTATTATATATGGATACCGATAGCCTGATATACCAGATGAAATGTGAGGATGCATACGATCTTGTACGCAACAGCATTTCGCGTTTCGACACTTCTGATTATCCTGCAGACAACCACTATAATATTCCAAGATGCAATGGTAAAGTAATTGGCTTGATGAAAGATGAAATGAGTGGAAGAATAATTAATGATTTGGTGCTTTGGCATCTAAAATGTACAGCTTCAGACTTAAGGATTATGAGGTAAAGAAGTTAAAAGGTGTTAGGGATTATGGTGTAAGAGGATTGGTTTTGATGATTATTTAAAATGCCTAAGAAGCTGGGATATTACAAGCGTCTCTCAAAGCAGTATCATATCGTAAAGCCATCACGTTTATAGCATAGAGCAGCGTAAAGTCGCTCTTAACAATCGCGATAACAAGAGATATTTGCTGCCTAATGGTATCGATACACTGCCTTGGGGACATTGCAATATCCCCGCTACTATGGTTTTGGTTAAGAAATCAGCTATTATTACATCGTAGATTAAGAAATTATTTATTACTATTATTAGGTATTATCATTATCATCATTATTGCTATTATGTTATAGATTACGAAAGTTATATTATTGTTATTATTATTATACCAGAAGATATTTATCATATATGAAAATATACATATGTTATATAACAAATTATTTATTGTATGAAAATATATACATGTTATACAAAATCTCTTTTATTAATCCATGAATCATGTGTTTTATCCATACCAAGCCATCGAACATATAGCTGGTTCCCCTTACGCCGTAACACCTTCTCAACGAGAAATATCCGGATGAGCTGTTTTCTGTAGTTCTCCAGCGTAAAATTGACCTAGTATCGGTTTAGCTTGGAGATCCTCCAGTAAATATGTAACTGGATTACCACCCTTCACCTTAGCAATCTTAAACAGTTCGGTGGAAAGAGCGCAAATATTGATTTATATTTAAAAATCCGAACGTATTCACCAATTTTAAATTTTGATGTCCCCATTACCTCAATATTGGTAAATCTGTTGATGAAGTTACATCTTTAGGCTTCATTCTAATCGCAGAATGCACTTTATTATTATATTCAGATGTAACTTCCTGCAACACATCTAGCCACTTGTATTTACCTCTAAAGCTAAATCGTCTGTATAACGCATTTTTCAACGTTCTTATAACCCTTTCAACAATGGCTACCTTTTTAACACTATACGTTGAGTAATGATGTATTGCATAACTCTTCATCAACCCTTCAAAATGTTTATTATAGAATTCATGTCCCTGATCCGATTGCAAGTTATCCGGAGCTCTACCTTCCTTCAAAATAGAAGTCATCGCTCGACAAACTTCGTCGACCTTCTTCGACTTTCCGGGCGTGTCCATAGATATTTAGAATAGCACTCTATCACTGTTAGAATATACTTATGATTGCGGTTCTCTTTAGCACACGGAATAAATTCGTCTGCCAGAGATCATCCCGATGGTTCGTTGCCTCACGAGATTCTTCCGCGCAAGCTTATTCAATTCTTCGACGACCGCCAACTTTAAAGACATTACCACTAGTGTAACTTATTCTCAATGTTATAAATATCCTCAAGTTTACAATCGCGCTCAGCCAATAATTTTGCAATCGATATCACTCTTTATTTTAAGCTCTAGAACTTCCTTAACTTATCAACATAGTTTTTGGTGGCTACATCCACATTTAGAATTGGACCGACGACGTTGCAGACTCTTCTACCTTGCGCATCGTAATTACCATCTTCGGTCAATTTTAAATTTATCTCATCTATGTATCTTCTAGTTGCAACATCATCTTCTAGGATGGGTTCAGAGACATTGCAAAGTCTTTTACCTTGCATATTGTAATTATCATCCCAGGTTAATTTGATATTTGCAGCTGCATGTTTTAAATGCGATAGTGAATGTCTGCCAAACTTATCTTTGGACATTATTATGTAATTATACCTTCTTCTCTGAGCTCTTCTTCGATACTAATGATTTCGTTATCATTTCCAGTATGGCCTGCTGCTTTCGGTGCATGCAACCGCCTGGGCCGTTCAACAAGTTCGCGAGGATTATTCCAGTATACATACTCCTTCACTCTATTCGACAAATTCTTCATTATGCCGCGACCGAAACGTTTCGTGCTGATTTTGGGCTTAATAATCATCCAGTATTTAGACAACTTGGTGCCCATAATTGCTCCGTGAAGGTCGTGATTCTTCCTATATGCGTTAGTGTTAGTTAGAATATCGACGTAGACTGTCTCATCCCTCAACGTAAACTTCTTCGGCTCTTTCAATACAAGCAGCTCGTATAGTCCGGGAGTGCCTTCATATACCTCATCTTTTATAACTAGATTAGGTCCTACTGTATACACCGGTGAATCTCCGATAGCCCATTTATCTAAGTTTGCATCATAACGAAGACCGTATGTATTGTCAATTTATTCTTGGTTCCCGCTGATCAGTACTTCTACATAGTGGCGAGGTAAAGGATCATATTGCTCTAAGAATTTATCGGCAACGCCTGCGTCATCGAGTAATCGCGTTGAATTAGTTGTCTCCACCTGCTCTTGATCCTCCCGTTCAACAGGATCTGTTTTAACAATAACGCCCGCTTCAACGAATGACGGATGGGGTCTAAACGTAGCAGGTGCTGGTTCTACACCGGTTTCAACAAATCAAGGTGCAACCGGAGGTTTGAACTTGAACGTATCAAGTGTTGACGATGAGGCAGGTACTTGTTTGAACTCCGATTTCATCGGTTCTACTTTAATTTCCGCGATAGCGATTTGTTTGAAAGGATCCACTATAGGTTTATGTGCAGTTTCCGCTAAACAATATGTTTCAAGTTCCCCTCTCTTCAATAATTCCAGCTTGCGTTTGATTGCATTACGAGTCTGCGTTAACTTCCGCTTAACCGCTTTATCTCGAACATCCATTGCGAGCGACTGCGTTTGTATGAGTATTATAAGCAGATGATATGGCAATCAAATCCGCTTCGGTGTCTGCCGTAATCAAAATCTTTTACAATACATACAAAATCGTATTTAGTCTGCCAACATTGCGAGCACATTCATTTAAATTCCTCATCGTATACATGCTTCAAATTTATGTAATCCTGTTTAAATAACATAACCATATTCACATTATCGCGAATCAATTGCTTAGGGATCTTCGAATATGTTTGACAGAGGTAGAAAGAGTCCGCGCCTGAGTGTTTCCCTCTACTGAAATAGTCGCAAATTATGTCTTGATTGAGACACGAGATGTCGTCGAAGATCATTATAGAATTCTTAGCGATCTCTTCAGGCGTGAGTACATCTGCCTTACCGTTGAATGCATTATATCTAATAACTCTTATCGACTTAAGTACATGCTCTAAGTATTTTTACTTTGGTTGCTCGAGCGACTTGGAGTAAACGTATACATTTTCCAATTTTAAGCCATGCGGTGCCTTGAATAAGCTAACCTTCACATTAGTCTTCCCACATCCGGAAGGTCCGCAAATAATTACTCTAATTTATGTCGGAAAGAGACGACCATGCTTCCCTGCAACTTCGGATTTCAGGAAATCAGGACCATCTACAGGTAGTTCTTGAGGTTGTTTCGTAAACTGCACCATTCAGATGCTGATAGTATACTGATCAGTTCACATGCTGCTCGGGAGTGGAGTATCAAATACCTTAATAAACAAATTACCTGTTGAACTGCATGTTCCGGGTTATCAATATTGCGGAGCAGGAACCAAACTACAGAAACGGTTAGCTCGCGGCGATCCAGGTATAAATTCTCTAAACGAAGCTTGCAAACAGCACGATATCGCCTATCATAATTCTAACTATTTAACAAGTCGTCATCAAGCAGATAGGGTGCTTCGAGATCAAGCTTGGAATCGTGTAGGCCCGAAGGATTCAAGTTTTGGTAAGAAAACAGCAGCCTTTGCCATAGCGAACGCCATGAAGGTTAAAACCACGTTGGGTATGGGTGCTAAGTAGAAGAAAATGAAGAGGTGCCCATTTAGAGGTGGAGTTATAAGACCTTTCGAAAATCAGTCAAACGTCTGCTCAAAGATGGTAGTCTGAAGAAACTTATTGATGTCAGTCTATCAGCCGCTAGGAAGGCTGTTACGATTGCCGGCGGAAAGAAGAAGGTGCAATTACCTAGAATCATTCCGATACCTAAAACTGCAGGTGCTCTCGCCGGTGGTGCGAGGGGTATAGCTAAATTTGTTAACGACGCTTAGGCAGCGAAGAAGCTGGCTCAACGTCATAGCCAAACATTGGAGGCGGTAGCTCTAAGGAGTGGCAAGGGACTTTATTTGCATCCTCATAAGAAGGGACGTCTTTATACTCGAAACCACATCCAAAAAACTTATAAACTTGCCTTGGAGAGCATTAACCGATTCCGATCTAAATAAGTATGCTAAATATGTGCCCTTTTTTAGAGGAGTGTTTATGCGCGATGCTTTACCCCATAAACCACATCTTAATGAGTGTGCTATAGTAAACCTTGACGATTTTAGAGGGAGAGGTACTCATTGCGTTGCTTTTAAGAAACGAGGTCATGATTATATTTAAGAGATTGTAAAATTAGATATAATTATGATAAGGAACAAAATTATAATACATTTATATGTAGACATTTATGGCTAGATTTTCTATGTAATAGATAGCTTGAAATATTATTTGTTTATTTGTAGTCATGTGTCAAACGTTCATGTTGACGGGTGAGGGAAACGTGCTCAGTGCAACGTATTTTCCGCCAACCGAACTTGATCCTAATTACCAGAATGGATTAGGATTGTTATCAGTATAATCTCACGAATAATGCACCTCTCTTGCTCCTTGATGAAATTCGATTCATGTTAGGCGACCAGGTGATTGAAACCGTTCGTTTATCTTGTATTAACAGCACCATTAAAGGATATTACTCATATACTGCAGAACAAAGTACTTATCGCGTGCAGGATGGAGTCCCCAAGATAAGCCTCTTCAACTGTTAAACAGCATCAAGACCGCCTTGTGTGCTTCCATACCACTCAAGCATGTGCTGGGATTTGCAGAGGGTTATACGAAACCTCTAGTCAAAATACGTCAAGAGTTGGTATTGGTTCGATCCAAGACCGATGTAGACTGCTACAGCGGTGAAACGGATGTTAAGATCAACTTGACGAAGGTTACGTGGAAAGTTCCGTATGTAATTCCGAATGATACTATGAAGTTGTCTATCTATTAGAAAATTAATAAAAATTCACCGATACAAGTTGCGTTTCACGCTCGAGATTTGTACATATATCCGACCTTACCCGCATCAACGTCAATAGTTTGGGCGGTGCAGAGCAGTTTCTTGCTTTCAACGTCCTCAATGGTTACTGGTTGCTTTCCATACTAAGAAGCGAAATAATAGGGAAGAGAGTGGAGCAAAATTCGATCGGTTAGATATCTTGAAAATAAAATATATCCGTACGAGCAGCAAAATCTCGTTTTCGCTGATAACAAATACGTGGATGCTTACCAAGAATATTTAATCTTTTGAAATCAATATTATATTTCGTCACAAGGTTCTATGCTTAGTTACGAACAATTTGAGAGTCAACCGATATGTATAATTAACTGTACTGGTCAAAATGAGAGTATTCATAATGTAGCTATTGATTTGAAATTGGAAGTTGAAGCATCTTCGGCCTTTGCCGCCGATACTTCGGTATATTGTGTTTGCACGATGTATTAATTGAGTATGAACCATTTACTAGCATTGTACGTAAAATGTAATTATCTTACGAAGTTGAATAAAGTTGTATGTTGAATCGCATTAATAAAATATTGTTTTACATAATATGCGTTTTAATGTTCACACCTGTTTTTTGTAGGAAAATCTACATACTGGAAGCTGGGCGTCTGGAATCGTAAGGTAGGCGTCTAGCAATAGTAGACAGAATTCAAACCCTCCTTATTAGAACCTATTTCAAATTTCGAGTTTTACCGCCATAAAAATTGCAGAAACCTAGATCTACTTAATATACCGCTAGACGGAGCCGTGATCAACCTCTAATCCGCTTTTAAAAATGTATTAGATGCTCAGTTTTAATTATTATAAGTTTTTGTTATGAACGAATAAGTTCAAAAGTAAATATGTAATTAAAAATTATTATTAATTTTATTAAATACATAAATAAAAAGTTTACCTCGAGTGGCATTAATGTTCGAGATTTCGCGACATTCCTCCATATCAAAGTGCAGACAGCATATGTCGGTAAATGTCGTCTAAAATAATTGTCATTATTATTCAATGAACTTCCTTCCTCGAGTACGGTGGAATTATCGATAACTAGCGCCCATGTTAATAATAAACATTCTACAACAAAGCTATGAATAAGATGGCTATACCGCAATACTAATTACTTTTAGACACCGCTTCAGGTGTCTCAGTCCATGAATAATCAGCTTTATCATCAATATCCCATATATTTCCTATATCAGTACGTAAATCTGTCTTAATCATTTACTTATTATTGTTATTTTCAGATGGATCGCATAATCTCTGAGTTTGAATCGATGATTGAAAATATTCCACGTGTAATATAATAGAAATTGCTACAAATAAGTGCTGAAATTTTGCTTGCGATATGGAATAAGTTGCCTTTCTGGGAGAAATATAGTATGTTCCTCTGTTTCTACCGCTACCTTTCTACCATATTTAGTGTTTATAATTTTAATATTTTTAGCCGATATTTATATTCAATAACCATATCGGAAACTTTTAATACAGGCTTGAAATCAACTTCGCCTACTAAGTTTAGGTGTTGTATATGCCGATTGCATCTAGTATTTATATCGGATTTTTATCAATATATTGAGAATGCGGTTTCCGGTTTCATTGTTCTATAAGAAAATAGTCACCCTGATGTAGAAATATTACTTATTATTCAATTGAAATCATTATCTTCCTTAATAGAAATGATATAGTTCACATATAAATTATAAATAGCGTTGATAAGAATTTTTTAAAACGGATGCGTCTGCGGGCAGCCGATAAATTTCTATCTTTCACGATAACCTTATTTTCATATTCGTATCTTTTAACACTGGAATAATGTAACGGTATAAACGGGTGGTAGAACGGGATTACAGATAAAATTGGCCTTTTTGCCCCGACTAGCCAGCGTATGGGTGTAGGTCAGATGTTGAAAAATTTCGCACGTCCAGAATAGTAAATCAAAATAAAATCGTGGTAAACACTCAATAAAGTTACGTTAATACACCTCAGTGTAAATAATTAGTCATTAAATAATAATCAAAGCAAAACAAAAAAAAAGCTATAGAATGCACTCTAAATGAATTAATACTCAACTAAAAGTCAAATAAAACACTAAATATTAATAACGCTATTACTCGATAAAACAAAAAAACTAAATTACCGGTAACTTGCAATTTGCAAAAAGAACTTTTATGTAACACAAAAGGGTTTCCACAGAATTAAAATACATTTATAAAACCTAACAAAGCTATAATAAAGAAAATAATATAAATATAAACATACGATAATGCATATAAACAAAGAAAAAAAACAAAAGCTTAAAAGGCGACAGGATGTCTGATCAGAATGCTGCTTAACGCCGTGCTAACTGATTTTAACTAATTACTTCTGCGCGAGTGCGCATGTGGATGTGTATGTGCGTGTGGATGTGGTGTGTGTGTGTGTGTGAGTGCGTGCGCGCGTGCGTGCGTGCGTGTGTGTGTATACTTACGTACTTAACATTCTGTATTTAAGCTTGGTTTCATTTGGCTTAGAGCTGATTTTGGGAGAATGCCACGTGTTTAACCACCACACTGCATAAAACGGGAGAAATTAGTGAGCTCGGTTACACCTCAATCAAACGGTCTGAAGTTCGCAGAGCACTTGGATTGCATGGGTGTTTTGGAGGTATCAATAAAAAAGTTTAAGTTTGTGAGCAAAAACCGAAATAGGCGCCACAAGCTTTAAAGAAAGAAGGAAAAGAAAATAGGTTTTTGCTCCTTGAAAGATGGAGAGAGCCTGTAAAGCTTGAAACAGAGAGTAGTAGGAATAGTAATTAAGTGACAATTCCCTCAATAAACGTAAATTTACTTTTTCTTTAAATTCCCAACTAAGGAGGCGATAAGCCAAACGTTATTGTATAGCTATATAAATATATGAATAATAAATGAAACAAATTATACACAGTATGTATGTTATTCCCAAAACCACAAAAAAAAAAAGTTAAAATGAGCTTGACGAGGGCAAGTCGTGAGCTTGTACATACGCCCACAGTAATTTATTATTTATAATTCCAAAAACAACAATACTCCTTCCGGCCGAACCAAGATCTTACGTACCTTAGCCTGAAAAGGCCAATTTAATAAACCTATTAAATCAGTTATTTACAACAAAGGAAAATTAATGAAATAATTCAGCTTACTTTTCGTTTAACAAAACTGAATACAAATCCCTTTTTGATCAACTTACCTCAATACAATTGGAAAAGCTTGTTCAGTCCACTTAATTGATCTCCAATAAAAAAGAATATTAGTAATTAAGCAATTTAAATTAGAAAAAAGAAATTGGTCCGAACAACCTTATCCATAAAACGATAGTGTATATTATATACTTGAGCTACCGAATAGCATTTACACTAGCACGAAATCTTGCGCCAAACTTGACATTGTTCAATATCACGCTACACTAAAAGTTACATCTGGTATAAACATACAAGTTGCAGCAAAGCTACTGCGCACGACCACATAAACAGTAGTACAAAATTAATTATCCCCAAAATGAGGGTTGTACGTGAACTCCCTACTGGGTGTAGCACAATTTTAACAAAAATTAATTAAAATCTTGATTGTTGAGTGTGCGTAAAATATTGAAGAATGGTTTAATTAACATATAGCAGTTCTACATGAGAGAAAATGTATTAAAATTAGCTGAAGTCGGGTATCAATCTGACACCGAACTTACACTACAGCTAACATGTTTAACAAATACTTGTTGACAGAAGTAATATAAATATATTTAATTTCGTTGTAAGCGATCGTAATCTACTGAAGGTAATTTAGGTACGAGTTGTATTCGTGGGTACAATATTTGTCAAATACTTGCTAACAGAAATGTACTTCATTTCGTTGTAGTCGATCGTAATCTGCTGAAGGCAATTTATATATGCGATAAAAGGAAAGGGCTGACCTGTGTTTGCGAAGGTTTATGCGTTATTCAAGGTAGCCGGGATTTCACGAGCTTCAATACAGGCGTAACCTCAACGATCACTCAGTCCCAAGTACGTTAGACACAGCGGACCGCAGTGTATCAGCAATACAAGCCCAATCATAAGCCAAAGAGATATAGAACGGGTAATATTGTTACTTCAATACAGACAAAACCAGATGTAAACATGAGCTTTGATGTAACCGTAACGGTAAAGTTATATGGAAACTTAAGTGTTAAAACGAATGTAAAGGATTAGGACGGTGTTTATTCAGGGATAAGGTGTTACCTCTAAGGTCGAATGCGAGAGTTGGTGTAAATGTCTTAACCAATTGCTGACATCTATTTCTTTGAAGAAGTAATATAAAATTCGCTTGTGTTTGGAACCTGAAAGAGAAGTTCTAATTACAACGAGGTTAACGAGATCTGATACGGCTTACCGAAAGTGTGTGGATGGTGTGAAGTATTTATATTACATCCGCCTTTAATAGCGATTATATCACTATATTGTGAAAATTTTCCAAAAATAAAATGATGCTTAACATCTAAGAAATAGAAACAGGAAAATTTTCTAGACATTTTAATCATTTCACGGCAATGGCAGTTTTAAAAAAAGGGCCAACGCCTCAAGAAACAATTTTACAACTTGAAAAATATTCCTATCAATCATTGTTACCATAATAGCATGTTATGTATTGTTTACAAAATAAACCGTTATTTATACAGTGTGTTTATTAAGAAATAGCAAAATAACAGATCACTTTTCGGAGTTAAGTATACCAATCACCAGAACTACGTACATCTCAGATGTAAATGGTAAAAACTACAGAAAGCTTTAATACGTTAAACTAGCGGGACTAAAAACGAGTAAACTTTTGAAATACAAAGGTGGATACGAGAGAGAAATAATTTTCGTATAATGTACAAAGTATACGTTATAAAAGAAAATCATATGTGAAGTAGAAATTAGCTACAATATAGGAATAATTTTGTATAGCGTAGAAAAATAATCGTGCTGAAAGAAATCATTTAATCCATTGTACTCATTAGTAAATGCCATCTGAATAACGATTAATTTTATAAGAAAAAGTGTAGACGTATTTTTTAAGGAAAATTTAATTTTACACGAATTCTCTTTATCCAGTTTTTTAATGTAAAGCGAAATAAATGTAAGAATTAAATAAATATGATTGAAAATGCTAAAGCTGTATTATCGACATTTTTATAGATGCGGGCGGCTTTGGATTTTTTTACTTTAACATATGTTTGTGTTTATTAATTTCTATTGACATGAAGTTTTAAACGTTATACTGACATAGATTATTATTTTTGTTTTTACAATGTTGCCTGTTTTGTTTATGAACGTATAGAAAAGTGGTTGCATAGTTATCCTAAAGAAATGGACGGCTTTGGAATTTTTTTTACTTTAACATATGTTTGTGTTTATTAATTTCTATTTGACATGAAGTTTTAAACGTTATACTGACATAGATCATTATTTTTGTTTTTACAATGTTGCTTGTCTTGTTTATGAACGTATAAAAAAGAGGTTGCATAGTTATCCTAAAGAGATTGAAATTAAAGTTATTTCATTTCTTTTAATTTCCATGTTGTAAGTTGAAAGGCCAAATATTTTTGTTTATGTATTTAATTTAACATTGTTCAACAAATATTTCAAAATTTAATTTTTCTAATTTTATGTAAACGATTACAAGAAATTTTGTCGCAACACATGCGGTCTCACATTTTTGGTTCTCGGCCTTTATTTTATCCTCCGGCTACCCCTTAGGTTAAAAAAACGGCCTCGCACCAAGAAATTTGTAAACAGCGCACTAGTTGCGAAAATAACTACAGTATTCCCCAAAATAAACAGTACCGAAATATGAAGGGCCATGGAATGGCTTGGGCGATGTCTGTTTGTTATGTTTAGCTTGTTTGTCATTAACTGTCATAGTAATCTTACGCTCGTGTTAAAATAATTCTGAAAATGGTTCTGACAACTGCGGAAAAGGTATTTATAGATGTACATTATTTCCGTTCGTACGGAAGTGGACGGCGCAATGCCCAAGTTTGAAACAAGTTTTTGAAAAATATAAGTAGAACATTAATAAAGCTGCACTCGGTACAAGCGTAATGTTAGCAATTATTGAGAAATTTCGTCGCACTGGTAGTGTGTTGTGTCAGCGCAAGGGTTCTTCACATCGCCGAAGAACAGTTAATGAAGAATGGGTTCTTGACCAGGTTTTGCAGTCTCCACAAAGAAGCCTTCGACGAGCTCCGTGTAAATTAGACATCAGTGAAATATCCACACGTAAAATTTTCAACGGTGTTGGTGGTTATCCATGCTGTATTCAGACTGAATAACGACCAAACACTGTGGACAAGCGTTTAAGAAAAGTTTATTGTGGGCGCGTGTTGAGCCTAGTATACTAAGAAACCGATTTCTTGAAAAATGTATGGTTTTCAGGCGTAGGTCACGTTCACCTAAATGGCTATATCAATCGTTGTAGAAAAACCACTTTACAGTGCTTGAGTTACGATTTGATGTGCTGTATCGGGGCACGGTATAATACGTCCTTTTGTGAGATATTTAAGAAATTTTTATTGCGCACGAAATTTACAGTTAAACAGGCAACGGTTTCAACAGGATGGCGCCATACAGCCAGACGCTCATTAGAACTCAGCGAGCATTTTGGAAACAGAATAATTTCTCGTGGAATAGACTTCGATTAACCTTCACATTCACTTGACCTTTCGCCATCTGATGCATACATTTAGGGGTTGTATTCCGCTCTGATAATGCACCAATGTCTATTGCAGAACTGCGACAAACAATAATAACTTATTTCCAACAACTGCGTCAACCTCTATTTATGAATATGTTTAATGATCTGTAAAATCGCTATGAAGCTTGTTTACGCCGTAATGGTGCTCATTTTCAACATGTAAATTACAAAAATTAAAAAAAGTAATAAAGTTGTTGTTTTCGATACTGTTTATTTTGGCGAAGACTTGGCATACTTTTATCAATGCATGTGTAAACCTGTCATTATACAATGTGTTCTTAAAATAAGGTTATGTTAGCGTTGTTATTATAAAAGCCGAATTCGAATGTAGAAATTAAAACAACTATAATTAAGTGTAAATAATTCTTTTTACAAGCAACATGAAGTAACTGTCTACTATATAGTCTTACTGTATATAATTAAAATGTTTTAGGTTAACAATAGATGATTTGATCGTTTATTTCCCTTACGAATACATATATCCGGAGCAGTATGCTTACATGTGCGAATTAAAAAGAGCTCTAGATGCAAAAGTAAATTTTTACACCTACGATACATAGCAAAGTCTAATTTATTGCTTTTAGGGGCATTGCCTTTTGGAAATGCCTTCGGGAACAGGCAAAACTATAACTTTGCTCTCACTTATTGTTGCTTATATGTTAGAGAATCCACATGTAGTTCGTAAACTTATCTATTGTTCACGTACTGTCCCGGAAATAGAAAAAGTTATTGAGGAATTAAAAAAATTATTAGAGTATTATGAGAAACAAGATACAGTTTATCCTTCATTAACAGGTTTAGTGTTAAGTTCAAGAAAGAATATGTGTATACATCCAGAGGTAATCAGTAATCTTGAAGTCAACCAAACTGCATTTAATTGGTTACCCGATTATTTGTAAATAATCTGTCTTTAAAAATTCGTTTTTAATTATGTCTATATATTTTGAAACATTAATAGTATAGATTTGTAGACCATTTAACTGTATGATTAAAACAAATATGTTATCGTACAGAAATGAAATTAAGTGAATTTGAATTTTAAGGTTAGTACGGAAAGAGAAGGTAAAATTGTGGATAGTAAATGCCATTCACTAACTGCAAGTTACGTTCGTGAAAGATATAATCATGATGACACAACTCCAATATGTCAGTATTACGAAGGTTTTACATTGGATGGTAAGGAAAGCATTCTTCCTTACGGTGTTTATAGTATTGACGATTTAAAGCAATTTGGAAGAGATCGTAATTGGTGTCCTTATTTTTTAGCTCGTTTTGTTGTAAGTAATTTTCTAAATGAGGAGTTTGTTATTAATTATGCCAACTTTTAGATAACTCATGCCAATATTGTAGTTTACAGCTATCACTATCTCTTAGATCCTAAAATTGCAGAGGTTGTTTCAAAAGAATTATGTAAAGAAGCTGTTGTTATTTTTGACGAAGCACATAATATTGATAATGTCTGCATTGATTCAATGAGTGTTAAAATTAACAGAAGAATTATTGAGAAATCAACGGCAAATATAAGTTTATTAGAACGAACAGTTGCTGAGTAAGTATTAAAGTTATGGAAAGAGTCATCTAACTATTATTGATTAGAATGCGTGAAGACGATGCAAAACGGCTTCAAGATGAATATCAACGTCTTGTGGATGGTCTTAAGGATGCTAGTGTTGCAAGAGAGACAGATGTGATTTTAGCAAATCCTGTATTACCTGACGAAATACTAAATGGTAAAATACTGTTAAATTTCATAATTAGAAATATTCTTGTTATTGACTCTGGAAAAACCAGTTTGAATAGTTTTAACTTTCTTGACTCTTATTGTAAGGTTTGGTAGGTGCTAGTCAATATCCGTGACATTTCTAAAGCTGCATGATGAATTTGTTACAAAGTCACATATGTGAGTCAGTTCGTGCTAATACAATTCTTCAAATTTAAGACTTACAGCTTAATATTTCGTCGCTTCAGAGCAGAAGTACCCTAACTCCAAAAATTGCCATTTTCAGTTTTTTACGAGATCAGATACTCTAAATTGCCGTGGATTTAATGCAGATGTAACCCACTGAAATCGTTGATATACGTCTTGCAATACAGCAAGAACGAACTAGTCTATCTCGAGGTTGTTGTTTTATTGTCATGCAGAAGTATCCTATCCGAAATAAGTAACCTAACTGCAATATTAGAGTGGAGATAAGATTATGCTGCACTATAATGTTCCAAGTTTGTTTGTGTTAAGTGGAGATAGACTTGTTCTGACTAGATATTGTAGTTGTGCCAAAAACAAAATAAAATTTGATTAAACATTAAATTTAATTTTTTAATAAATATTGAAGACGTACTATGGATAATGTGAGTGCAAGAAGTAGAGCAATTGTTAAACTCGCACAAAAAGCAAATTCAAACGCTAGTTTTTTAGGTGAGTAAAATTTTGTTACATATGTATTATTTTTCCTTCTTTTAACCAGATTCAATAATAATTACATTTACTTTCTCTAACAATTAATATAATGAGTACTATATATTAGTGTATTCATATTTTTCTATCTATCGTTATGAATCTATTTGTTTTTTTATTCAAATAAATAAAAAACCTTTCAAAACACTTAAAAAATAATATACCGGGTGTTCAAACCGCACGCGACGTAAGATTGTGGCTTCGCTGTTGATTTTTCATTAAAATCATTTATACAAAAGTTATATGGTTCCAATACGTGCACAACTTAAAAAAATTTTAGCTCCGTCAGGGTGATTTGTAAAAGTAGTGAGGGGTATCAACTTTTTTATTTTAAATGGAACACCCTGTATATCATTACATTTTTGGATAGCCTAATGAATAAGCTTTTCAACGATGTATACATTTGTACATATAAAATGCAATGTTGCCAAGTTATTTAACAAAAATGTATTTTTTTCCTGAATGTAAGGTTAGCAATAAAAATTAATTCTTGGTTTATTATCTAAGTTGAGACAAATTAGTTCAGGAGTATAATTAAGCTAGGTATAGCCTTTGAAAAGACCTAAACGTTTTATTGATATATTGAATAGGGGAGAGAAGGCTCTGTGTAAAACTTTAGTATGTTCAACGTTGATCAATTCTCTTATTTCTAATGTAACACCCTGTATATTTTGATATGAACGAATAGTACTCTTAAAGACCTAACTTTTATCTAAATACATTGATACCGCTAAAATTTATATTTTTTAAAGTATTTCCATTTTTTAATTTTTCTATAATATGTTTATAACGTAACGGTTTAATAGAGTGGCATGATTTCAAGTCGCAATACCAGATTAGTAATAATAATAATTAATTTTATTAAATATTTTTAACAATAAACTAAATGCAATATTGAAATAATAAACAAATAATTAACAAGAACAAGAAGTAGGTAAGTCAAACATATGCAAATGTGCACTTAAAAAAATTATAAATAAAGTTCAAACAAGCTTCCTCTTTTCTCAATGCACTGATTCAATCGTTGCCTGTAAGAACGTTGTAATTTATGCAACATTTGTTGGGTGACAGTACGAAACGCTTATTGAATTGTTTCCCTCATATTTTCTGCAGTAGTCAGCGAAGTTCTATAAACTTAAATTTTAATGTAGCCCCATAAAAAATAGTGCATGAAAGTCAGATCGGGTGATCTAGGTCTGTACCTGATAGGCCCATAACGACCTATCCAACGATTAAGGAAATTGCTGATTTAAAAACTCCATCATATCATGAGCCGAATGTGCAGGAGCACCATCTTGTTGGAACCATATTTCTTCATTAGCGAATGGGATGTTCTCTTCAATCCATGGTAGCACGTTGGTTTGCAATACATTTAAATAATTTACTGCATTTAAATTGTTTTCCAAAAAAATATGGTCCTAATAATCTGTTGACAATAATACCAGCCCAAACATTGAGACTCCATCGATGCTGATTGTTTCTGTATCTAATTATATGTGGATCTTCCATGGCGTAATAATATTATGTTATGTACAAAATAATTGTTATGAAAAGTAGATTTGTCTGTCATCAAACTGTATCAAAAAAATTATGTGGTTGTTGCAATCCCCAACGACAGTAATTTAATCTATTTTCAAAACCATGATCATCCAATGCCTGATGGAGTTAGATCTTGTATGGACGGTATTTGTATTCATTCATTAAGTATATTGTGTATTGTTGATTTCTATAAATCATGTTCCACTACAATTTTTCTAATATTTGAGGGTTTTCTTGTATAGCTTGAAGCACCACTTACAATTATTCTTTTTATATACAATCGATCTTGTTTCCTCAAATCTACTTTTTAAATTTTCAAGAACTCGTTCATCTGGACAACGGGCATTGGGAAATTTTTGTTTATAAATTCTAGAAGCAAGTAAACAATTACCTTGGGCTTCTCCTGTTATGTAAACCATTTGAATTAATTCGTTCTTCATATATTTCATTTTAAAATTTAGAGTTAACTTCTCTTAATTCAAGTTTTCTTCTAAATACAAATGTAGTGAAAAAGTAGTTTTGGAAGAAATCAAGTTAAAATATACCTAATTGACATATTAAAATTTTGTTGTATTGTTTTTAAATCATGGCACTCCATTAAATCGTTACGTTATAAATTAAGTATAGAAAAATTAAAAAAATGGAAATATTTTAAAAACTATAAATTTTAGCGGTATCAATGTATTTGGATAAAAGTTAGGTCTTTAAGAGTACTATTCGCCCATATCAAAATATACAGGGTGTTCCATTTGAAATAAGAGAATTGATGTACGTTGAACATGCTAAAGTTTCACGCGGAGTCTTCTCTCCCGAGGGGGTGACCACTACTGGAAATAGAAGCACATTTTGGGTTGCAGTACTCTGGCATTACCTTGCAGTATGGTGCAGTATGCGTGCAATATTTTCAGTTTTCAGTTTGTTCGCAGTACTCTGCAGTCCGTTTGCAGTATTTCGCAGTATACTGCAGTTCGTTCGCATTACGTGCAGTACATTGCAATCCATATGCAGTACCATTAAAATATCTTGCCCAGAAATCCGTTTAAGCCAAAACATGGTATTCAAGATGTTATTAGACATTACGCTTGATCTCGTACAACTCCCGCGATAGTTCTACTCGCATTTTATTATTTTGTACATGCTGTATAGTGTCCTATGTGTATACGTATTCCTCTCTGCGCCGCCGCACCGTTATACCGGTTCCGAAAGGGGAGTCACAGATCCGCATTGATAGCGTTTACTGCAGCAGGTGTTCTAAATAACTGGTCCACACGATTGCGGCTCAATAAAAATAGTGGTATAAGGACAATTATTTTGTTAAGGTAGGCTGTAGTATAAGAAAATATAAATATGTACATATTTAATTTTGCATACTACTATTATTACTTGTTATACACCTAGGATTACCATCTTTTAATTTTTATAATTTTCCATTCAGTTACCTACTAAAATTCATTTTATTAAAAGTAACCAAAATATAATATATCAAAACATATTTAAACAAATGTACCTACTAGTAAGGGTAGTTAGTATACCGAGTGTCCCAAATATTTGGTTCAAAAACTAAAACATGCCACATGGGCATTTTTAATCGGCACAAATCCGAGGGTTTCTTTTTCAAAACATAACTTTTTTTGTTTTTAAAATTAGGAGTGTAAAAAATGGTAAAAAACGATTATTTACTAAACAAAAAAAAAACAGGAAAAAACCGATTTTTTTATATTTGTAAGAAATAGTCTGATCAAGTATATTTCGGACCATTATTATGCATATGCAAGTAAATTTAAATCGAGATTTTTTACTTTTAAGTTTGTTTGACAAACAAACGGTACATTTGCCTTGTAAGTCAACTCAAGCGAAAAATCTTTTGAAATTTTGGCGGCAAAATTAATGCCCCTTAACAAAAAAAACGAACTATCCAGAAGCATGAACTAATGAAAACACTAGCATGAAGTCTTTCTTTCTGTTATTTTGGAATACAGTGCAACCTCGATAATCCGATCTATTTGGGACCGGTTTATGTTCGGATTATCGATTTGTTCGGATTAGCGAAATTGGCGATATCGAATGCAAATGATCCATGCACATGCACGCTTGCACTTACCATAATCCCAAAAATACAGTGATATTAAAAAAAACAGATTTCCATCCGAAATATGAGCTTTAATGTACTTGAAATATAGTTTTGCCTAGAAATAAACAAATCTAAACATAAAAAGAAATGAAAAACTAAACATTTCAATATTCATACATAAGAAAGAAATATGAGAATACATATACGTATACTTATGTGACAACACTTGAATAATAAATACTAAGTACAAATTACATGTAAAGGACTGCAGGAACTAAGGTTCATACAATATGTAAGTTATGAGAAAAAGCTTCTTAGGGTCAGTTCCTTCATTTATTTCATTTTTGATTTGAATGCTTGGTCTCGTAATTGACACAACAATAAGATTTGATGTGCGGGCACATTATTTTCTTGTGACCACGTGAGACATGCTTCAAATGCTTTCACAGCTTCTCCATTTTTCACTTGTTCCTCTGGTTCAGAGATTTTGTCTTCCAAATAATTTTCATTTGACATAACAGCAATTATTTCTTGATCGGTGAGAACCACTTCCTCATTATTGTGTTGAGTCCATTTTTTAACTTCTTCTACAGACAACTTTTCTCCTGTGTCGAAAATCGTATTCAGAGCATCTGTCATTGTCTGAAAGTGTTCATCGTCAGAAGATGTTTTCCTCCTCAATTCCGCCAATGGCATTAAATCCTCTTCTTCAAACTCGTCACTGTCTTAACTGTGATGAGGCCATAGATTCTGCCAAGACTTGCTTATGACATGTGGTTTCACTGATAGCCATGCATCTCGTACTGTGAAAATCACATTGTACAAATTCCAGTTTTCAGAAACGTTCACACATCAATTAGATCTCTGGCTACAACGTTAGTTAGGTTAGCAGAGGTTTACGATATCGCAATTTAATATTTTGGATAACGTGTTGGTTCATTGGTTGGATTAATGGAGTGCAGTTAGGCGGGAGGAAAGTGGTTTGAATATTTCCATCACTCGTCCTTAATTCGTCAGCATCAGGATGCCCAGGTGCATTATCCAAGATCAGTAATGCTCATGGGAGTAAATGTAACTTTAATTTTCTCTTTAACAAATGGTACAAAATCTCTATGAAACCATTCCAAGAAAAGTTCCCTGATCATCCAACCCTACATTTGACTTTTGTACACTACTGGCAATTCAGTGATTTCCATGAATGCACGTGGGTTTGCAGCTTTGCGAACTACGAGCAATTTAACTTGTGGCTTCCTGTTGCATTGCTGCACGGCATGAAAGTGATGCGGTCTTTGCTCATTTTCCTGCTAGGTGCTGTATTCTCCGCTTGATGAACTAAAGTTTTGTGTGGTAAAACTCGCCAAAAAAGTCCGCTTTCGTCAGCATTATGCACTTGATCCCGTACTATGTGCATTTCATTTACTTTTTGGAGGAATTTCTTCTGAAATGGTTCAACTGCCGATAATTTTTCACCACGAACACTCAATTGTCGAATTCCAAACTTATCTAACCACCCTGAACTTGCACGAAAGTCATCTTTACACGTTATTTCTCTGTAGAAATACCTAACTTTTTCACATAAAGTTTCACCGGATAGAGGTGTGTGGCGAGACCTCTGTTGCAAAAACCAGGCAAAGCGGTCTCCACTTGAGGATTTTCGGAAGATTTCATAGTTTTGCGGTCACCAGGGCCTTTGTCCTTCGTAGCAACAAAATTTTCAATGTTGCCCCTTTTTCGTTTAATGTCAGAGATGGTTGAATTTCCGACATCGTATACTTTTGCCAAGTCACTCACGCACGAACCGCGATCTAATTTATTTAATATTTTACATTTTTGTTGTAATGAAAGAGTCTTGTATTTTCGTTTTCTTTCACTCATTTTGGAGATATTACCAACCACGGCAGCAGCTCGAGTGTTCGAGGGACACTGAGCGATGGGCGCCTTAATCACAAAAACAAAGCGAGTTTCGAAGGACGAAAAACGTGTCTAGTACGTGGCAAAGTGACAAGTTCGGATTAATGAGAGAATATGGATTATAGAGGTACAAATTTCAAATGTGTGCTGTTCGGAGTACTGGAGGTTCGGATTAGCGCATGGTCGGATTACCGAGGTTGCACTGTACTCCAAATAAATTTATTGCTCTGAATCTGTATGTGTATAAGAGGTGTATCTCGGCTATTATTTTTTTTTCTCCGTTTTACTTATTATTATTCCGTGTTTGTGTGCAAATGCACGAATTCACATGTCCGCACCCGGTATTCGAACGGAAAGGCATCGACGTTTTTTAAACTTTAACTGCTGTAATTACAGGTACGCAGGGTGGTTCAACGAACGTGCACAAGAAAATAACTCAAAATATAACATCAATAAAATTTAGTAAAAAAAAGTTAGAGGAATGTCTAACGTAACAAAGTCAACAACAGCATCTGGTAAGATAGGAAAGCATACAAAAAAGGTTTATAAGTCACAAAAGGTAGCCAGCGTAATAAAAAACCTGATTTAACTGACAGTTCTGATGAAAGCAGCTATGAAAGTTTAAATCCAAGCAGCGACAATGACTTGGACCTCAAGTGTGAAAAAGAAACATTAGAGGAACCTAATTGTTCCTCTACAGACACAGGGATATTCATTATAAATTACCCAATGGATATTTTTGTTATTATAGCAGATAGATGTATACATTAAATGTAAAAGTTGTAGGATGGACAGTAAATCATCTTAATTTATCACGAAAAACACAATGGCGTACTATAACTAAGGGGTATAAAAAATAATTCAATTTTTTTTAATAGAACACCCTGTATTTTATTTTACCTTGGTAAAGCCCGTATTTTTCTGAATTAAAAAATATACCACATGATACCCCCACGTTTAACCGTTGTTGAGCTTTTAACATTTAAAATGATGGTTATGATATACTTACTTGCCTTTTGAAAAATTATTACAACCAAAGTCAACCATGAAATATTATTTTTGTTATTTCCAGCGCACTTTCATTTTTGTGATTGCATAAACACGCCATTTTACACCTATATTTTGAACATTTTTTGAGTTATAAGTTATAACACATCGAAAATCATATACTAGATATCACTGATTGTTTATTATTGTTAAGCAGTCTATATAACAAAGATTTATTTAATAAGTTTAACAAAAACAAAAAATAGTTACTAATCATAGCAAATGTTCGAAATGCCCTTTGTTATTCTCTTTGCATAAGAGATAGCGTCTTCTTAAATTACGAATTGCATTGGAAATAGTTTCATTATTTAGGCTATTTAAATTGTTGATTTCTTCACGGACTCTATCTTGGATCATTTGAATATTATGGTTATTATCATTATTAATAATATCTTTTAAAAATCCCCAAACAAATGAATCCATAACAGTCAAGTCAGGGCTATTAGGGGGTCATGCAATCGTACCGTTATTTCCTATCCAGACTTCAAATACATTGTTTAAATGTTCCCTTACTTCTTTAACATTATGCGGGGGTGCCCATCCTGCATCCAAATCACATCATTCAGTTCTTCTTCTGTAAACATCTCCATAAGCATATTTTCTACAACGTTTACATTTAATGTATATATCTATCTGCTATCTGCTAATAACAAAAATATCAATTGGGTAATTTATAATGAATATCCCTGTACATTTAAACTAAATTTAAAAAGTGAACATTATTACGCTGTGTACTATGACGATCAATATTATTTAGGTCAAATTATTGAAATAATAAATCAAACAGATAATTTGTACGAAGCCAAACATTCCACACTGTGGGACAAATGAAACGTCATCCTTTTTTAGTTTCAAATAAATTCTCTGTTTTTTTTTAAAGATATTTGGTGATTTTTGCATATGTTTAAGATGCATCATTTTCACATTTAGCTACAGGGTAAACTTTAAAAAAACGAATATAGTAAAATAGTACATTGGCAGCTGTTGTGAAGGCTAGATTTTGAGACTGAATTAAAAACAAAATGTAATGTTCAGTAACCGTCTGTAAACATCACCCTTTTCAAAAATTGTCATCAACGTTTATCTTTGCTTTTATCGTTAATTGTTTTTATTGAGTTTACAGAAAAGGTCGAAATAACAACTTTTATTAGTCATTTTTAGAATTACATTTTACTGAACACTTCATATTAACAAAAAAATAATAAATATGGGTAAAGGATAAAAGATAAAGTCACTCTTTTAAAAGGTTGATGTTTTCCAAAAGTGACTAAACCGAAGACTAAACCTTACAAGTGTTTCTTCTAATCAAACCGAAATCATTTAAATCTCTTAATAAATAGAAAATATATTTTGAGTTGTATATTATATTATATATTGTATATTATATTTAGTTTGTTAGCAGTTCCATAGCAAGGAGTTTGACACCTTTAGCCAGGGTTAAGTTGGCGCCCTTTATAAATCTATTTAAACTAAAATACCAGTTCTATTTTTTGGAATAAAGGTTTGGGTATAAGGTTTAAATTTTATAAATAATATTGTTAACTAATTAACTATTAGATCTGTTCTTTTTTTATATTTTGAAAAGCCTACTTATGGCACTGAGTGATAGTCTTAAATAAACCATTTCTTGATAAATTTGGTTGTTTATTCCTATCTTCTATTTATATAAATATATAGGCACAAAAACTAGAACATAACCGTTAGGATAAAGAAACGTAATAAGGATAGCTAGTTTTTATTTCCATGTAATCACTATATATCTCTGCCAGAGGTCATTCAAGTACTGGTTGAACTAGGTTGTACAAACGTTTTTGTGCCGAATTTTCTGTAGATAAAATAATTTTAATTGCTGCTGCAGTGCTTTGCAGTATCTTTCATTACTTGGCATTTTCAGTATCCAATTATGCCATGCAGTATATGGCAATACCATAAAGTATTTTAAAAATCGTGCAGTTTCATATGCAGTATATGCATCCGAATGCAGTACATCAATTTGAATAAATTTTTGCAATATGAGTACATTTTTTCAGAGAGTGGTAACCCCCTCATTCTCTCCCCTATTCAATATATCAATAAAACGTTTACATCTTTTCAAAGTCTACACCTAGCTTAATTATATCCCTGAACTAATTTGCCTCAACTTAGATAATAAACCATGAATTAATTTTTATTGCTAACCTTACATTAAGGAAAAAAATATATTTTTGTTAAATAACTTGGCAACGTTGCATTTTATATGTACAAATGTATACATCTTTGAAAAGCCTATTCATTAGACTATCCAAAAATGTAATGATATACAGGGTGTTCCATTTAAAATAAAAAAGTTGATACCCCCCAACTTTTACGAATCACCCTGTAGGTGCTAAAATATTTTTAAGTTGTGCACGTATTCGAACCATATAACTTTTGTATAAATGATTTTAATGAAAAATCAACGGCGAAGCCACAATCTTCCGTCGCGTGACGCTTTGGACACCCGGTTTAGTATTTTTTTAAAAGAAAAATTTTTTCAGAGGAGGGTTTTCAAAATCCAAAACAAAATAACAGAGACAATGGTAGTACAAGTGAAAATAGCATAGTTCAAACCGAAATACTCTGTCCCAAAAACTGTACCAAAAATCAAACGCAAAGTACCAAAGAAATTGATTGTGGACGTCACTTGATGAAATCTACAGATATACGACCTCCAACTTTTTGAATACCAAGTGTTCGATCCCAATATCGATACAGTACCTGCACGACATATTTTAAGCTCTTTATTATTTTATAATAAAGAACTCAATAATGTATGCATTTTTCTAGGGGATAAGCATAACATAAGTCATTCATATTTAACTGAAGCAAACAACATACCCTCTTGTTCTTATCAAAACAACAATTTTGAAGAGATACCCCATACTGATAACACAACTCTACTTGACGTTGATCTATATGTGATCTATATGAAACAGATGACGATTTGAAAGATCCTGATTATGAAAATGATTCAGAAGGAAGTGATGAAACTAAAGAGCAAATTGGTGTCAAAAACATAAAGCAAGAAATGGAGTAAGACAGAAACAGGACATGTGGAGAAAACTAGAAAGAGGAAACGAAATTTCAATAACTGGAATAGAAATAAAATTAAAAATGCTAGAAATTCTGGACATTTGAAAAATCCATGTCAAAATTGCAGGAAAAAGTGTCCGGAAAAAATGAATGATAATGAACGAGAGATCATTTTTAATGACTACTGGAATTTGGCCAATGTTAACAGACAAAGGGATTTTATTGTAAGACATGTACAAGTCAAAAATAAACTGTTATACAGAAAAAAGGACCAAGTGGTGTTGTCAGTGAAGACAAAAGAGGAAAAGTCTGCAAAAATTCGCAAATTGATGAAGATGTGATCACATAAACTCATTTGATTTCATAGACAGTCACTACTGCAGGAAAAACACAACTCGACTTTATTTGCCACCGACTCTTAATATAGTCAAAGTGTATGCATTGTATGAAGAGCATTGTAGAGACAATGACGTAAGGAAGATTGCCACGATACATATGTATCAAACAATATTACAGAAGAATTTAACATTTCATTCTTTAGGCCAAAGAAAGATCTTTGCGATATTTGCTTTTCTTATGAAAACTCGACAGTTGAAGAAAAATTAAATTTAGAATCTGAATATCAGTTACATAAGGCTAATAGATTAAAAGCTAGAGAGGCAAAAGAATTAGATAAGAAAAAAGCAGTTAACGATCAGAATTTCGTAGCAGCTGTATTTGACCTTCAACAAGCCCCTCCAGTTCCTAAATCAGATGTTGGATTAGCTTATTATAAATTGAAAATGCAAACTTACAACTTTTCAGTTTATAATTTAAGAAATAATCAAGGCTATTGCTATATTTGGCATGAATGTCGTGATAAAAGAGGTTCGTCAGAAATCGGGAGTCGCCTGATCCTTTTTGTTGATGATCATGTAAGGAGAGGTGTGAAAGAATTTTCTTTCTACTCGGACAATTGTTCCAAAATAAGCACCTTTTTGCTCTGTACAACTACCTTGTTCAAAAACATAAAATAAAAATACGACATTCAAACAGAGGGTGATTCAATGCACAGCCACGAGATATGTCCATACCCAGTCAGTGGTATACATTAGTTCGCACGTCTAAAAGGCAACAACCATACACAGTTGTTAAAATTTCCCGAGATGAAATTTTTGATCTGAAACATCTACAATAATCCACCGCTATTAATTGGGAAAAACGTGAACAAAATGAAAAAGTGCTCCTAAATAAATTTAGAGTAGTTGAAGTTAATTCAGAATACCCAAATATATTTTTTTTCAAGACAAGCTACGGTGATGAGGAATTTAGAAGCATAAATCTAAGTCAGAAAGGTAGAAGAAAGCTAAATAACATTAAGATACAAAACATGGAACTTAAAAAATGGTATTCCAAAAGCATTTTACTTTAAAAAAAAAATACGACCATCTAATATTTTTGTGCAAAAAAATCAGTAATTAACCTGCTGTATCACGACTACTTCAAAAATCTACCTTATACCACACAGGGCAAAGAACAAGAATGAGATACTGATTAGGATGTAATGATTGTTATCTACAATGTTAGAGGTTCAATGCTTTCACATAGCAACACTTCCATTTTCGCTTTGAAGAACTAATTAATTTTTTTTTTCATTTGTTTCATTTGTTATAATATTAATATTATTGTTTCTTTTGTTATATTATTACTGATTTTTAGAGTTCGTTTTTCGGAATTTATTTTATTTATGTAAATTTAGTTTTCATCGAACTATTCCATCTTCATTTTCAGTAGCATGATTTTTTTTAATTGATGTTAATCATATTTTTTTGTTTATGGAATTAAAATCTAACAATTATTCAAAATTATATGAATAATTTTACTATTCTAAATTAAATAATAAGAATAAAAAATACCCTCTCCTGTAAAATTCACTTTTTGTAGTTAAGCTAATTCTGCTCTGAAGCAACGATTTAGTGTTAAAAGATGAAATATAATTAATAGATACCATAAAAGTGTTGAGGAGTGAAAGATAAATTAAATTAAGAATGCTAGCCAAAGCAATAGCAAATGTAAGATAAGAGTATTGTGAATAATGAAGCTCATACATTTCGAGTTTTTTTACCTTCCAACCTACATATAAAGGGTGATTCAAAAAGCGCGCCGATTTTAATTATAACAAAAAACAAAGTTTATTTTAAAAAAATCATTTACAAAACACATAAAGCTGTTAATCAAACCTTCCCAATCTAGGAATGGAGAATCACATCGGGCATATGTCCCCCTCTACTTTGCTGGCATGCCAAAAATCTTCCTGAAATTGTTGATTACAACTTCACAAACTTCGTCGAATACCTTCTTTTAACTCGCGGATCTCTCGGGGTTTATTGACATAAACCAATGGTTTGACAAAACCCCAAAGAAAAAAATCACATGGAGTTAAATCACACGACCGTGGTGGCCATTGCTGGTCACCACGAAGTGAGATGAGCCGATCCGGGAATTTCTCAAGCAGAAATGCAATGGTTTCGGCGTAAGTGTGACATGTGGCGCCATCTTGCTAAAACCATAACTGCTGAATGTCCATTGCATTGATATGAGGCCAAAAAAACTCTCTTATCATCGTGCCGTATTGGTCTTCATTAACTGTTACAGCTTGTCCTGCCTCATCTTCAAAAAAATAAGGACCGATCACCCCACCCGCCCAAAATCCACCCCAAACCGTCACTCTCTGCGGATGCATTTCTCTTTCATGAATCGATTGAGGATTTTCTACGGCAGTTTTGCTTATTGACAAATCCATTTAAATGGAAGTGGGCCTCATCACTGAAAATGATTTTCCTCGCAAAGCCGTCGTCCTCCTGTTGTCTTCTCAGAATCCAGTCAACAAATTCTCGTCTCTTTTGGTGATCGGGCACCTTAAGTTCGTGGGTTAATTGGATTTTGTAGGAATGGTAATGAAAATCCTTCACAAGAATTCGCCGCAGTGAAGAATACCCTATGCCCAATTGTTGGAAACGATGTCCAACCGATTTCTGTGGGCTATTATTGTCACTATCACGAACTACAGCAATGTTTTCAACAGACCGGCCAGATCTAGGACGACCAGAATTTTTAATGTTGAGTGTTGATCCTGTTTCAATAACTTTGTCATAAGTCTGCCCACTGTTGATTCATTCGGAGCTTCATTACGCCCGAAAATCACACGAAGTCGTCGGACAGTTTCTGCAAAACTTTCTCCGTTTTGATAAAACGTTTTCACGATTAACACACGTTATTCGGTAGAAAAGCGTTCCATTTTGACACACAGAATGAAATCGGAATATTGGCAGATGTCAACAAAATGGCGAGCGATTCAAAAGCGGCGCACTTTTTGAATCACCCTTTACATATGTAGGTATAAAAGGTTAAATGCAATCGACTTTTTTTTTCACTATCGCTAAATCAACTTGTTGGCTCATTTTACAACTTTTGGTCAAGATCGGCCATGATGTGTCTGTGTGGATGTATTCTAGTATCCACGATAACTCCATAACGAAATCACCTGCATACTTAAAATTTGTATTTTAGCTTATTTTCATTTTGCTTGCAGCTGATTAGCTTTTGGGAGAAATCCAGTGGCGGAGAGGGGGGTTTATTAGGGGCAGTTTTTTGTTTTTATCAGATATTTCTAAAGCAGCTGCATATTTCAAAGATATAAAAATACCTAGATATAGACCTTAATCATATCGATTAATTATGTTCTATGTAATTTATTGATACGACGCGTAGTTTAGCGGCAAAAAAATTCCGTTACGGTATAAACTGGCAGTAAAACGAGATAACAGATAAACTTGGTTTTTGTTTGACTAGCCAGCGATCGGGGTGGATTCGGTGTACTAAATTTTACGCACAATAGGATAGTTTATCATATATAAGTCCAAATAGGGGTTGAAACGACATAAAACCGGTAAAGAGGCGTCAGAGTATTTGAAATGTCACGATTGGAATTGGAATGCCTAATAACGTCAATTCGCAGCTTGCTCAGATACTAAAATAACTCGCTTAAATAAACGTAATCTTCGCAGGCGGCACTGGGACCAGCAGATCTCGCCAACCTGAAAGGCTTAAAAAATATTTGCACGCTTAACTAAAATAATTGTGTGCCGCAAAAATCAATACTAAGGTGATAAAAAACAATGATCTATTGTTACGTTACGTTACTCAAAAATTCGAATCTTACAGTAATTTCACTTCAACAACCAAAAAAAAACACTTAATTCTGTACACAACCAATTGAAATTAAATTCCACAAATCGCCATTAATTATGCTCAAATCATAAAAGAAAATAATGCAGTGATTTATCGGCCTCTAAATGTTACGCAAAAATTAAATAATCACTTGAAAATCTTTCGGCTGTGTATACTAAACACAATGTAATGACGTTAATTCGAAGAGCAAATTAAAAAACGATAAGCAATAAATATGCGTGTCGGTAGATGCTGTGTAATAATAGGTTCACATAAAGAGTCCAATAACCTAAATATATGTAATGTGACTAAATAAATTTAAAAAAAAACAGAACCATCGAAATGTTAACACAAATTTTACAATCTTATCACCTAGGTTATCTATTAACGGTGAAACTAGCTAGTTCACGATAACCTCTATTAAAATATATTATAAAATTTATTCAAGTCTCCAAGATAATAAATGGTTGCTTTCCTTTTTACAAATAAATGGCGTATTTAAAACGCACTTGGCACATAATTTTTGATGTAAATTCGTCAGTTTAAACAAAAATTTAAAAAAACCTTCAAGTAAATTTGAATAATAATGCGGATGGATCCAGCTGCAATACAATTTAGACGATAAACCAACAAAAAGATCAATGTTTAAAGAAAAGACGTATTCAACCGCATAACAAAATATTACAAATTACACACTATAAATCTTTTTAACATTTATCACCTACCACAATAATAAAAAACAGAAATGTTACCTTAGGTAGAGGATGCCCTTTTGTTACACAGTCATCTGGAACGGACCTGCAGGAGGACCTCGGCTCTATGGTTGATGTTAACACGACGCTAGCAGCTCCCCCTACAATTCGGCTAATGACGGCCACTTTTTAGACTCGCGTTATGATTAAATTTCAATTCGTGGTATGCACACTGACAGTTATACTAACACGCTAGTAATTAACTTTATTTTAATGCGACCTAGTGTCTGCTTGATACTTATTACTTTCAGCTAATTATGTACAAGTTTGAAACTTTAGAACCAACGTTGGATTTTTTCGCAAAAAGCGAAGACTTCTCCAGAGAACAACGAAAGCACTTGGTAGCTTTAAACACTACACGCCTTTCTGGACATTGATAAGTCCCTATGGACCAACTGCACGCAACAATAACTGGTCTCGTGAAGGATGAACAATTATATGGTCCTTTATTTGGGTTGTGAGGGAATGAGAACCCTTCTACGATAGTACCGATTCGACACGGTATTCTCTACGTCACCGTAACACAAAAACTGGTCGTGAATAATTTCACTTGTCGCCACATTGTTTTTTTTAAACTCCCTCCATTAAATTAACCAATTAAAGAAAAGGCACCCAAATTTTCTGAGTACGCGCATCCACGAATATGCGAAAAATGCAGTTTTCCCTTTTTTTTTATTTGTTAGCATTGTGAGAAAACTATGGGGTGTACAAACGTCGTTCTGTGCTTAAATTAAACCTAATTACATTCGCTGCAACATCTCCTCCTGTGACTTTACCCGTAAAATGGGTGTTTTCCCCGATTTCGGGATTGAAAGTTGACCAACTCTTAACATTTTACTTTTTTGGAAAAAATGGCCAATCTTTTGCGGGCCTTGGTAACTATTGTACATACAGAGCTGGTTCTGATCTCAAATTTTAGAAAATGTAATCTACTGTAAAAACGTAAATAACACGTTTCAAAATTGGAAAAATTGGGTGCCTCCCAAGGACACCCTGTATATGGCAATCTAAAGTAATACCATGTGGTAGTAGAGTCGAGTATTGGTTACATCTCGGCAAAGTTTGGTTCCTTTATTGCCTTTACTAACCGTTTCTACACCATATTATGTGATACCATGTATTTTCAGATTTTTTGAAGAAAAAATTAATCTGGGAACACCGCATCTAAATGCCAAAAATGAAATATGTTTGTACAGCGCTTAACAAGGTGAATAATACTGTGCAAAAATATGGGTAGCATTCTATTTAAGAAAAAATAGTTTAGTACGGCCCTGGAATAACGGGGCACCCCATCTGACTGAAAATATTTTCAATCGATGAAGCATTCAGTCTAATACACAACACCTTAAAAAATATTTTCTTGAATTCTCATTTATAAAGTCAATATCCTCCGATCCCGCACTAATGAATCACTCTGTGTATAATATATAAAATTTGTCTAGTCTTTGGGGTAAACTTTAATATAAATTAGTTTTATAGAGGTTTGCTTGTGATAAGATAAGTTATATATAGAATTTGTTTTGTCTTCTGGGGAGAATTTAATTTAAAGTGTGATCCTTACCTGTCATCAGATCATACCAAACGTGCCTAATCCTTATATTAAAATTTTGAATAAATTAAGACTATCTAAGGGAACTGGTGTTTGTTTAATATTTCTGTTTCTTCTCCCTGGTTCAAGCTTTACAGGGCCCTTCGGAATAAACCATTATTCACTGTTCTTCGAAGCTTGTGGCGCTCAAATTCTTGCTCACTCTCATTATTTCTACTACACCTTTTCGCGTTCTCTCTAACTAACGTAATTATATTCTATGTTATCAACACTCCAAAACTACACACGCTAACAAAGTGCTCTACGATTAATTTATCGTTAGAACATAGCCGCCCTGTTATTCTAACATAATATTATATTAACATATTTCTATTTATGTGACGTGGTAAGTTAGACACGTTACAAGTTCACTCCTAATTGGTGGCGAAAGATAAGTTTCTGTGATTCAAACAATATCATACTTGACAGACAAAATATGCTCCTTAAAATCTGCAAAACTGCCTAAACTAGATCTAACATTTAAGTGAGCTACGTTAAGATAATGTGACATAATGCTATTTAAACCTTATAAAATTAAATAAATGATTTCTTGTTAAGATCCAGATACAAAATTACTTGTAGTGCGTTAGAAAGACAAGTTTTACACGACATTAAGTATTGGAGAAGTTTCACAAATCAACTTAGTACATTGAAGAATAAATGAAAAATCACATAAGATTATGACTTTAATGGACATCCTTAAAATCACTAATGGAACGAATCATATAAACTTTCCTATTGTCTTCTTTCCGCATCAATATGTTACCATCATGAGTCCATGTGTAGTTAATTTTCGATTCATTTTCAAAAATGCGCTTTTGCATATTATGTCATTGACTAATCTTTTGTTATAAAACATAGTCTTGTCTGAGAATAAAATGAATTTCAGAAAATTATCTTCTCCCACTTGATCTAAAACCCACAAGTCCGTGAAACATCGTCTCTTTCATAGAGTTCTTGATGCAATTGAATGTGATAAGGATGAAAATTGTACTTTTTAATGATTCTACCTATACTTTGTCGACTACGAGAGAGCCAATAACGTTAAATGTATTTTCTTCATTTCTCTGGATAGGTTTCTGCGTAACAGGTTTTTCATAAACCACACTACTCGTTCGGCGAAGTAGTGCGAGGATTTTTCAAGGGAACGTTTATCAGGGTTATTCCTATACGGATATCGTTGAAGCCGACAAACAATATTCCTCACAAATTTCACTTACGAATAGCCACTTACGAATTTCATTCGTTCCGCCAGCGGATACTTCCTCATTTCTTGTAAATTAAAGCTATTATTATAAACTTAAATGAGAATAAACTACTATTGCTCATTGAAAACCCCATTCAACGATACGGCTATAGCACTTCTCAAGTTTATTTGACATTTAAATTTCCTATATGTAATTCTTATTACAGTCAGTGCACAGACAACTCGTTTCTTAACATCTAGCGCAAATAGCTATGCAGCGTGTGGCATTAGTACGACAAAGCGAATTTGCGGATAAACTGTGCATAGTAGAAAAAATGTTTTATACAAAAGTTGCTTGAACTCAAGCACGCTATAACCAAATAAATATTTTATCATATACAGAGTGTTCCTTAACAGCGATACATAACCTATCTTTCTTATTTTAAATGGAATTGTATAGTTTTTATTGTGGATTTCGTTTCTACTCAGAAAAGCAACCACTTTCTATTAAACATGTCATATATTTAAACCTAGCCGTTTTTTAAATATTTGTACTTGTAAACGTTTGAACATCTTAGTATAGGCAAATTAGGGTCAGAGATGGAAAAAATTGTTAGAAAGCTGATTCCTTCTGGAATATATTCCTTGTGTCCCACTGATCTCCAGAAAAATCGCCAAAAATCTGACATGGGGAATCTGCTTAAATTTTGAGAAAATGGGCGTCAGCTTGATTTCTTCGAAATGGCTATTTCTCGAGAACAGACTGTCATAGAATCACGCCGTTTGCACTAAAATGCGTTGTTCATGTAAGAGAATAAACTACAATGACATTTTTACAATAAAAGTCAAGAATACCGTTAATGACGGCCGCCATAATGGAATTCTCTAAAATGGCCATTACTGCGAAATGGATGGTCATAATTTCTGTTTCACTACAATTTAAGATTTGCATTAGAGAATAGATTAAAACATTTTTTCTAACTGTAACTCAGATTTCCGGTAAACTACCCTTACATTTTTAAAAATCGGTCGCCATCTGGGAGTGTTTGAAATGGCGATAGCCTGGCATCGAAAATACATAGAGACATATTATTTTCGTCATTTGTTTCTATTTTTACATGAATTGTAATCACATTAATAAGCTTTCCTTAAACTTTCCTCCTTTTTACGGGTTCCGTAGTGAAAGCCCCACTTCATTTCACATCCACAATATTTTCGCGTTCACAACAGTCTTCGAGATCACCATCGGGGTAGTCTTCCTCAGTGATTGGTTCACTACGGTTCAAACACGATTCACCACATCTACCGCATATTGAAGTGCAAAACAGACCACTTCGTTTGATCTCCCAACTTTGAGTGGAACAGTCTCCTTTGCAATCACAACGAATCAGGTTGCCCCTGTTCAGTTTTCCATCCCCAATCTGTGGGGGACAAGACATTATCTTTTCACGCTGGAACTTGGTGGTACACGCGTAAACTATACTGGCGGGCGTCAGCAGAAGTCCGAGGAAGTCTCGCGAGGTTCATGATGTAGTTTGGAGGTTTTTACTAACGGTCTGAACATATTTTTTGTAATTTGTTTTGCCGAGGCTCTCTGAACGTTTGCCTCTACACAGCTGAACAACGAATTTCTCCCCTGAGACCATCGGAAATAAGTCAAGTGTCGCACACTTTCGAAACCTAGAGAGAACCAACCGTTTTGATTCCGCTTGAGTTTTCGCCGTTTCAACAATCAAGACATCCGCTTCACTTGAGGTCTCAAAAACAGGGAACTGTGATTTCTTGAATTCTAACGAAAGGGGTTAAGGAAACTTTTCTTGTTCTCAACGTTCAACAATAATTACTCTTTTGAACAGTCACGGCGTTCGACGAGGTTACTTCAACGCTCGCAGCTGACTTTCCTGCAGCTCGCCTCTTATGCACTGCGTCTTTCGTACTTGGTTCATACCCGTCGAAAACTACGGTGACATTTTTTCCGTAATTACGAAGAACAAAGTTCTAGTGGGCTTTGCATACGTTGCTGTACGTTGCGGGCGGGGCCAATGCACACGATGTAAGATATCTCCACCGTCGAGAACAAAGCTTGGATTTTCAGGCACTTCATTGCCGATCTTACATATCTTTTCTAGCAAATAAAACTTCATTACTTACCGCTAAACAGTTTCACAAATTGTGTTGTTGGGTTGACGAACACGTCAATCTTCGCTTGCTAATAATATATTTATTTCACTCCTGGGAAAGGTTTGTACTTCATAAAATACATTAGATACAACAGGGAAAACTCTCATCGTGCAGAAATTCACAAGCAGAACGCCCTGGGATTGCTGTTGATAGACAGACACTAACTTGACGCCCAGCTCGCCAGCAAGAATCTGCGGTCGGTGCGGCTCGACAACAATCGCCGGATGAAGCCTTCCAATAGTTATATTTAAATCGTATCAACTTCAAATAACTATTTATTAATGAGAAAACTTTTTCTAGAACATTACACACATCGTTAGCTTGACATTTTAGAGAAGAAAATTTAATGCCTCAAAACATTTTTTATGAAAGCTGACTTTTATTGTAAGTATATGGTTTTAACTGGTTGCCCTGCAAGAAACACGCATTTTAGTACAAACAGGGTGTTTTATGAATGTCCGTTCCGAGAAATACCATTAAAAAAATCAAGATGGTGGCCATTTTCTCAAAATTCTCAAGATTTTTGGCGATTTTTCTGGAGAAGTACTGGTGGACCAAAGGAATTAGCTTTCTAGCAATTGTCTCAGGCCAAAATTAGGTCTAATATGCCTATACTATCTTGTGTTATTTAAAATGTCGGTACACATTGAAAAAGAAGTATTAGTAGGTGTGGTATTTATTTTCGGCGAAGCCAATCGAAATGTTTTATTTGCACAAAGACTTTATTGTGAGTACCCTCAAAGAAGACACCCATCAGTAAGAACTCTTACAACTGGAATCGAGCGTTACAACTGGAATCGAGCGGTTTACTCGTACTGGTAGCGTTGCGTGTGAGAAACATGCCAGACAGAAATCTGCCAGAAATGAAGAAACGACTCTAAATACTATAATTAGGAGTAATTGACCAACCGAGTACAAGTCAAAGAAAGTTAGGTGTCATTCTAGTACACGCACAGTTGGGCGGATATTAAGGAAAACAGGTACCCATACCACATAACGCAACAATTAATTAGAGATGACAAGCAACACCGATTAGAATTTTGTAACTGGGGAGGTTGTTAAAAGTTGCAGGAAAACGGAAGATTTTCCTGAATTCACTGACGAGTCAACATTTCACAGCACTTCTAAATTTGATAGCATCGTCAAAATGAATTTTGATCTTCGACGAAAAATGTGAATTTTTATCTAAATGTACAAATATTTCAAAAAGGGTTAAGTTTAGGTATACGACATGTTTAATAGAAAGTGATTGTTTTTCAGAGTAGAGATGAGATCCGCAGTAAAAACTATACCATTCCAAAAAAATAAGAAAGATAGATTATGTACTGCTGTTGCGGAACACTGCATATGCGAAAATATTTTTAGGTTATAGCGTGCTTGAATTCAAGCAACTTTTGTATAAAAGATTTGTTTTCTACTGTGCACAGTTTAGCCGCAAATTCATTTTGTCGTAGTAATGCCACACCCTGTATACATTAAAAGCCCTTTTAAAAATAAGACTTTAAAAAATCGCGTTTTATTCGATAGGTATAGGTAAACGTAATACAGTTTGAAAGAACATCTAAATATACGTCGATTTAGTTTAAAAAATACAGAGTGTTTAATTTAAAATATCGAAGTTTTTATTAAAAATAAAGCTTAAGAATACACCAGTAATTTTTGATACCTCTGAATATGTTTAATGTAACATTAGTGGGGGAGTCTGCTATATTCCTGTAGGAAATGTAATGTACATCGATTTTCTCTTTTGAATTGGTTAGAGTACATTGTTGCCATGCTTTTCGTGTTGGTCACATGTTCGGAGTGACGTCACATTTTTTTCAAAATGGCTGCCAATACCATGCACTATGCTGCTATCATTGATGTATGATATCATGGAAATAATGCTAGATACAGTATTTTATGTAGAGTAAGTATTTTTATAGAATTAAATTTACTATGTAACTGTACAAAAATAATGACGATCCGATTTAAAATAGCTAAGTTACAGCTATGAATGTGTCCACGGGAATACGATATGAATAATTCCTAATAGTAAATATCATCACCAGGTTTTAATAGAACATTTTGTAAGACAAACACTACAAATGACTATGTAACAGTCAGAAATAATCAAAAAATTAGTCATCTCCAAACCCACAAGGATTTTTGCATTGATTTTCTTTCACATTACGTTTACAAAATCGCGAACACGGAATGCTGCTAACACGGCAAGGACATACATTCTTTAGAGCACACTTTTGGCATGTACAGGGAAAAAGATAATCTTCTGGTAAGCTGACATCACAAATTACTGGCACAAAGGTATCACTACACAGTTCATAGCCATAATTTAGTGGATCGAGGTCTTCCTTGTCATTTAGCACTGTAAATAGGCTCTCATTATATGAAATCTCAAGCTTCGTGAAGTTGGCGCTAATTTTTCAAAATTAACATTCTTCATGTGGTAGAACTGGTGATTTCGAAATTTTTCTGAACTGTCAAAAGATTTGTTCAAAACGCTTACAACGAATGCTTCTGCATCACTGATCATAGACTCTGATAAATCATGTTTTCCGAAATAAGTGAGCAAATGTGATGTTTCTTTAGCCCGGATTAAAGCGGTATGTTTCGTACCGACCTTGCTTGTTGTATCACAACCGGTAAGAGCATGTACTGCTGGTAAGACATTTATAACTTCAGTAGATAAACGGTCTGAGATTATATGTACCGGAACAGCACGTGACGAATTTCCATGACCTCGTAACACCCATAACTCAATGACTCCCTTTTTTTTTAAATCGTGGAAGACGTGATATGTTGACGAAACTAGTAAGTCAGTGTTCGAAGAAGCAATAACAACTCGCTGTACGTGTATCTGTTCAACAGCATGTTGTATGTGCACAAATAGTCTGTCATCAGCTTCCTCGTGTGTTGAATTAAGTTCTTCAACTTCGGTTACTTTTCCTTGATGTAATGAAAAACTTTTTGTTCCATTTGTACCTAAACCGCCAACAAATATATGAACGTCTTCAGTTCCGCTAAATGATTGCAAGCACTCAAAAAAAATTCTTGTAATCGTTGCTTATTTGTCGATGAAGCCCAAATAGAGTTCATATTCTTTGGAAGAGGTGTGTCCTTTCCTCGAATGGTAACTTCAATTGGTGATTCTTGTTTTCTTCTACGTCTTTCGTGAGACTTGATGCTGTGTTCTTTATATACGTCTAAAACTACATCCACCCTACCTGAATTTCCATATATGCCTTTAAAACGTCTTAATAATGCATCCGAAAAATCACCAAATGTAACCAAATCTGCTTTAGCCGAAGCAACAACTCGTGCTTGATACATAAAATCAAATACTGTAACGGTTGAGATATTGGAGTCTGGTGCTTCAGAAGAAGGTTCTTCGTGTAGTTATTTTTCTATTTCTCGTCCTAATTCTGATTTATCTGATTTTACTAGAAAACCATCGTTAGTGAGAAAATATGAGGTAGGAGTGATCTCAAATGAAAGCAACGTCTCTATGCAGTATCTCCGTTCTCTAGCTACATCCAACAGTCGGAGAGCATCTCTAGTATCTTTTGCAAGGTTATGTTTTTGAATCACTTTTACGTGTTTCTTCACACTCCTTGGAATGATACCATGTATTGACTTCGTCTTCTCGACAAATCTCTCCTGTTTGAATAACTGATAAGCATCTTCGCCCAAAGTAGCGCAATTTTGAATACTCTTTTCATCTAATCTTGTTCTTGCAGGAGAAAATTCATGGTGAAGAGAGTATTCATCATCTTGAACAATACCTGAAATTCCTTTAAGAAATTGCGATATAGCAACTTTCTCATGCTTGATTAAATCTCTCTGGGCGACTGCTTCCTTCTTCCTGGTGATTCCAATAATTCCTCCTTGCGACAGCACTGAATTTACGGCATCCGTGTTGAACAGTAAATTTACCACTCATGAATCGGTCGTAAACATCTGGAAAACTGGTTTGAAGCTGTGTGCAATCTGCAATAGCGGATACATGCAAATTCCAATTACTTTCCATGTCTGCACGCACTAGATCAAGCATGATAGGGAACAGATCGTTCAGCAATACATTCCAGGACTTGAATAGTAAGGACGTCTTCACTCCATTATTAACGAATGCACAGAAATCTCTTGAAATCCTGCGTAGATGTTGCAATATTCTGTTTGTCCGCAATTGCATCATTACTTCGTTTCTCTAAGCAACATTTATGTAATGATTCTATATGCTGAAACAGTTCTGTGTATTTGTGATTACCTTAATTTTTTAGAAACTGTAGCCACTGCAATCGCTGCAAAGCTTCGAACAATAGTGACAGCCCACAAATAGACCGTGAATAATGACTTCCAGTCATAACGTTCTCAGCAACTTTAGGACCATAAGTCTCCGTTTCTGTCAGGATTTCTTTCACTCCTCTGTTTTCCAAGTACTTTCCAATGCAGCAAATAATTATTTTGCAAGTGTACCTAATCCTATAAATATATTTCCGAACAAACTGGGAAAGAGTAGCTGTATTTCCTTTGCGATTCTGTACACACCTTTATCACACCATAACGCACCATTTTCCTGCCCAACTTGAGACAATGCATCTTGAAAATTCTTCATTGTTGTGTCAATGCTACTGAATTGTGTTGCTGGATATGGCAAGATAGGAATAGATATCACGTTCGTTACTGGTTTGAAATCTGCTGTAACCAGTGAATTGAAAGAGCTCCAGGACGGCATGTGTGATGTTACTGGTAAGGAACAATTTGGAACGTTTGCGTCAACTAGGAAACGTGAAAGAAAATGTATTGTGTTTGACATTTTGGCACGCATGGCTTTATCACTCTGCACAACTTCTTGATCAGATTTGCTCACAAAATCTTTGTGAATGTTTCATCGTTGTTTAGGTTTTTGGACGGGCAGCAGTTTCTGGCACTCTAAAACATTATTAAAAGTTATTTTTCTTGGGTTAATGAAATCCTTCGTATTTGACATAATACGTTCTTGCTTTAAATCTTTGTTGTCTTGAAATAACACTAGTACGGTATCATGTGTACTTCCAATGCCAGAGAGAGTATCCTCAATTTGATCAAAATTGTCCATTGCTCCACTTAATATTGGTTGCTGTAATGATAAGTTACTTGACAGTGGGACACGGTTTTCTCCGCTTCTGGTCACTATTCTGTTAGCCAGTAGATTATCATGACGCTGTAAGCTATCGTAACTGCAGCAAAGACCTAAACGATTGAGAACATTTATCAATGTCTTAGATCTACATGTTTCATGCACAGTTTGAGCTAATCCAGTATGCAGTGGAGTTTTTCTCTTACCGTCAAAGAGCAAGTAATACACAAGTTGGAAAACAACATCACACTTGAGTTTCTTGTTTTCTGATTCCTTATATCCAGGTACAAGATAGCTGAAGAACCTCTGCCAAAGCATTGGTCGATTTTCTTCATATCGCTTAAAGGCGATTGACAAGTCATTTGCATCGCAAAATGTACCTTCAAGACCAAAATCTAATGTGTTGCATTCTTCACGTAATTTTTCGCCACGTCTTGATTTCATCGTTGCATCGAATTTTGTCGGCCATCCGTTACACATCAACATTGGACGGGTATACTAACTGAGATATATTTCGTTCCCTTGGATATGCGAAAATGATGTTTTCGCCAAATTGACCAATAAGCATACCTTTCAACTGTTTGTTTGATATTGATTTGTCAGTAAGGCAAGAATTGTTCATGTAATCCCTCATTTCAGACAATGGATAACCACGATTGCTTTGCGGGAAATTAAAGTCTTTGAGTAGTTTTTGTAATGCAGCCTCGTCCGAATCACATTTACTAGCTTCAGAAACATTAGGACACTGTAGACGTTCATAACGAAGGAGATATGTGTTCATACAGTTGCGATGATACAAAAGGTCAGCAGCAAAAATGCTGTATTTATCCAAAAGTGTACTCGTTCTCTTAAATACATCGTCTTGGAATGCGTTTCTTGCAGCAAGGAATTGTTCAGCACGGTTATGTTCTTCAATTCTAAAAAGGTTTGAATCTCTTTTAAATGATTTACAGTTACAAATTATGCAGACACATCTCGGCTTAGTTTCAATCCGACTAAGTTTCTTCGAAGCTGACTCAGCACTTTGCTTTTCTTCCTTTATTTCAGGTTCAAAAATTCTGGTTGTAAGTTCTGTAACATGTCATATGGTACACAAACATATCTTGGCCGGTAACTTCAATTGAAGAACACACATTGTCACCAATTTTTTTGGATGCCACGTTCACCTTGTCTCTACCAGCTTCTGTTCCATACACTTTTTCACGTGTTACTCGTCCACAAATTATGGACAAAGATAAGTCAATTGGCTGCTTACACGGTGAGCGTTCCAACTTTATTCCTTCCATTCTTCAAAATCAAAAACTTCCTGTAACAAAAAGAAAACATATTATTTTTTTTTATGAAATGTTTCATCGTAGAACACAACAGCTGTAACGTAGCTATTTGAAAGCGGATCGTCATGATTTTTATGCAGTTATATAGTAAATTTAATTCTATAAAAACACTTACTCTACATAAAATACTGTATCTAGCATTATTTCCATGATATCATACATCAATGATAGCAGCATAGTGCATGGTATTGGCGGCCATTTTGAAAAAAATGTGACGTCCCTTCGAACATGTGACCAACACGAAAAGCATGGCGACAATGTACTCTAACCAATTCAAATGAGAAAATCGATGTACCGGGTGTCCCAAATTCGTTGTAATTGCGGGGTATCTCGGTTGTTATAAAAGATAGAAACTTGCGGATGTCGCGAACCTTTGCTACTTTTTTATAAAACCTAAGATGGCGTAATCAGATTTTTTGTAACTGTTTTAGTTTGGGAGATACAGGTCGATTTTGAAAAGTGTGTCGTTTTGGACTCCCTAGATATCTCGGTTATCTTTAAAGATATCAAAAAGATTTAAACGCTATCTTATACATTTTTTACTCAATTTTTTTTCGGGGGTACCGTTTTTAAGATATGGGCCAAACATATAATTTTTTAAATGGGACGCCCTGTATTTTTTAAGCTCAATAAATCCCATTTTGTTTTCTCATTTCAGTGATATCACTTGCCACTTTTTTTTTATTAACCATATTGATCGTAAACGTTTTAAAATATAACGACATATGGTTCTTAACTGAAACATGCTATATATTTTTTAAGTAATTTTATCAATACAGCTACTTACTTACACAACACATTTATCTTACAACTTTTGGAACTTTATTATCTTACAACGAAATTAAACTAAACAACTTAAACTTAAATATTAAAAACAACACTATATTCTAAATTGTTCAAAATGGTTCCCATTTTCTTCTACACATTTTTGGCAAACCTTAAATATTCTATTTAAAGCACTTAATATATATAAGGGTTTATTTTGTAAATTCCTAAGGGTCTCGTGTGTAGCATTTTGTAATTGAAGGAGGGTATCATACCTCCTTGAATAAATTTCGTTTTGAATATGCCCCCATAAAAAAAAGTCTAAAATGGACAAGTCCGGTGACCTTGGAGGCCAATTTACAGGGCCACGTGTGCCTATCCACCGATTGGGAAAATGCTCATCTAGAAATGGTCTAATAATATGTGCATTATGTGCGGGGGCCCCATCCTGCTGAAAATAAACTTGATTTCTGTGGGCTAGTGGAACGTCTTCAAGTAATTCGGGCAACATATTTTCTAAAATTTGCTGGTAGCGAATAGATGTCAAACCTCCGTCAAAAAACTGATACCTTATTTTTGTTCCAAAAACAAAACACGCAACAAAGAACCCAAAACGACCTTGTTGTTGCTGTTGAAAATTTAAGTAATTGTTTTCTTTTGACCAATATCTTGAGTTGTGCCGATTAAAAATTCCTGCACTTGTTATGTGCGCCTCATCAGACCAAATTACTTGTCTTGCAAAATTAACAATTTCGCCACACATTTGCAGAAATTCATGCGGCGTTCAAAATCGCCTGGAAGCAGTTGTTGGACTACATGATCTTTATAAGGAACAAAACTATGCTTTCTTAATATACGCTGTGCATTAGTTTTTGAAACCCCAACACTATCTTCGATTTTCCTGCAGGAAGTTCGAGGATTTACGGATACATGTGCCAAAACGTTAATTTCCTCATTTTCTTTTAAACTATACTTATGTTGTCTGGGTTTTATAAATGAACCAAAATTTAATAAATTATATGTAATTCGTAAAAAAATTGGTGTTATATTTTCTTTATAACAATCTTACCGATTAAAATATAATTCGGAAGCCTCTTCTGAATTTTCATTACATGCTATATAACATTTAAGCATATCATACTTTTCATAATATTCAAAGGGTTGATTATCTGCCATAGCAAAATAAATTAATAAAACGTTAGAGATAATAAATATGTAATTATTTAATAATGACATACACACTATGATAGGTATACTAGATTTAACTATCGTTTATTTCGATTGGCATAGCCACCTATTTTTTTTCTTAGGAATTGATCAACACCTCCAAATTATAAACAACCAGCAAAACCTAGCTTAGGTATATAAGTAAAGGGCAAGTAAGATACACGTGATTTTATTATTTTATTTATTTAAATCTAATATACAAAATACAAATACATATAATAATAACCTGTATATTTATTGTTGTTACGTTTTTTTCACTACTAATACCTAATAATTAAACAGAAATAAAAGTCAATACATTAATAATTACTAAATATAGCAAGTGCTGGATCAATATATGACTTTTATAGAATTGCAATACAATTTATTAAACTTAAAATATATATAGGGTGTTCCATTTAAGCATCATATGTCGTTATATTTTAAAATGTTTAAAAAAATGAAAAGTGGCAAGTGATATATATCACTGAAATGAGAAAAAAAATGGGATTTATTGAGCTTAAAAAATACAAGGTGCCCTATTTAAAAAATTATAAGTTTGGCCCATATCTTAAAAACGGTACTCCCGAAAAAAAAATTAAGCACGCCACTGAACTTGGCGTAAAAAAATGTATAAGATAGCGTTTAAATCTTTTTGATATCTTTAAAGATAACCGAGATATCGAGGGGGTCCAAAACGACACACTTTTCAAAATCGCCCTGTATCTCCCAAACTAAAACAGTTACAAAAAATCTGATTACGCCATCTTAAGTTTTATAAAAAAGTAGCAAAGGTTCGCGACAACCGCAAGTTTCTATCTTTTATAACAACCGAGATACCCCGCAATTACAACGAATTTGGGACACCCGGTACATTACATTTCCTACAGGACTATAGCACGCTCCTAGACTACATGTACATGTTTTAGTCAAGTTTGTTCCTTTGGCTTAAAACGTAGCATCAAGATTTAATTTCAAACAGTAATGTACCCACAGAATGTTTACAATTTTTCTATTATACCCTGCAAGTTCATTATCTTTAAATTATCTCAAGAACTAAATCATTTAGCCATTTTACATCCTTTTTTTATGTCTAAGAATCGAAATCTAACAAAATATACAGGGTGTTCCATAAGAAAAAAACAAATTTTCATATTGTTCTTACTTCTGAAACACTCTGTACATTTCAAAATAATGTTAAATTGTGCACATTGACACTCTACATATCCCTGAAAAAATTTTCTTTCTGCCTCCTTGCATTTTCTATAATCAGCCGACACAAATGTGATCCCCCACACTATATAAACTAGGCAGTGTGGGCAGAAAGTTTAATTTGGAATAGGGATGGACGATTGTAAGTTTGAAAAACCCATTTTTTGATTAATGGATTATTATCAAAAACTTATCAAACCCGATTAATCAATATTATCGCCCATCCCTAGTTGGGAAAGCATTTTTTAGTTTTTGAGGTACGTCCTGAAGTTTTTAAGTTTGCTAATAGCGGATTAACGATTAAGTAGATTTAAATGAAATTAGAAGCTATCAAAATTTTCGATTTGCAAAATTAAACTGATAAAATATTTGGGTGCATCAAGATGAACTATTCTGAACTATCTGCTCATATTTATGTTTTTGTACAACGTTTAATAGTATTTCTAAAAAATGCTAATACTGACAGTTAATGAATCACTATGTTCAAATAAATCGTTTTTCTCAATGTTAATGTCACAGATTAGACTGAATCACCAGAACATTGAAAAGAGTGTCCATCTTGTTACTTATAAACCTTCAAATCATTATAGATTAATTTTTACTTTCAGAGGTTGTTCCTGGAAATATAAGAAATGCTGAGCATTTTGTTGGATTTTTGAAACGTTTTTTAGAATACATCAAGACAAGGTTAAGAGTACAACACGTTGTTCAAGAAACGCCTGCTGGATTTCTTCGTGATATACAATCAAAAGTGTGTATAGAACGTAAACCATTAAAATTTTGTGCGGAGCGCTTGGCTTCACTTTTAAGAACGCTAGAAATATCCGATTTAACTGATTTTAGTCCTTTAACTTTAATAACACATTTAGCAACTTTAGTATCTACATACATGAAAGGTTTTACGATAATTGTGGAACCTTTTGACGATAAAACTCCAACTGTATCAAACCCAATTTTACATTTCTGGTAAGTTTGTAGCTTGTAAACGCTAACTTTCACTATTGTTTTTAGCTGCCTAGATTCATCAATTGCGATTAAACCAGTTTTTGATAGATTTCAAACTGTTGTTATAACTTCTGGTACTCTTTCTCCTCTTGATATGTACCCGAAGATATTAAATTTTCATCCAGTAATTATGTCATCCTTCACTATGACTTTAGCTCGCCCTTGCTTATTACCAATGGCAAGTGTAACTTTTTCTAAATTTAATTGTAATAATTATCTTCTAGATTGTGTCCAAAGGTAATGATCAAGTCGCAATTTCTTCCAAATTTGAAACAAGAGAAGATATTGCAGTTATAAGAAATTATGGGCAACTTCTTGTTGAGGTAATTAATTGATCTTTGTGAAATGTTCTTATACGTTTTAATGCAGGTTGCAGCAAATGTGCCTGATGGAGTAGTTTGTTTCTTTACTTCGTATTTATATTTAGAATCAGTTGTGGCAAGTTGGTATGATCAGGGTGTAATCGATAGCCTTCAACGCTACAAGTTACTCTTCATTGAAACACAAGATTCTGCAGAGACCAGCTTTGCTCTTATGTACTATATTAAAGTAGATAAATTATTATCATAATTATAAAAAGATTAATACAAATTTATTAGGCATGTGAGTCTGGTAGAGGAGCAGTATTGCTTTCAGTTGCTCGTGGAAAAGTATCTGAAGGAGTCGATTTTGATCACCATCTTGGTCGTGCCGTATTGATGTTTGGAATTCCATATGTCTACACACAATCACGAATACTAAAAGCAAGATTAGATTATTTGAGAGATCAATTTCAGGTAGCTTAGAGGCTTAAAAAAAATTAATTATGTATGTAATTACAGATTCGAGAGAATGATTTTCTTACGTTTGATGCTATGCGTCATGCTGCACAATGTGTTGGCCGAGCTATTCGAGGAAAAACAGATTACGGTATAATGATATTTGCTGATAAGCGATTTTCACGAGCAGATAAACGCTCAAAATTGCCCAAATGGATTCAGGAACACTTAAAAGATTCGTTGTGTAATTTATCTACAGAAGAATCTGTGCAGGTATGTAAATTTTGTTTTTAATACCAGAATGTGGTTTTAATTTTTAGATTGCAAAACGGTGGTTACGGCAAATGGCACAACCGTTTACAAGGGAGGACCAACTTGGAGTTTCTCTTTTAACCTTAGAGCAGCTTGAAAATTTAGAACAAAGTAAGATTGAAAAACAAGCACAGCAAATGTAATTGTATTTAGTAATAAATTTTGTATTTTTGTTTACTACAAGTGTATTATTTATATAACCTAATTTAATATTAGGTTTGACTCTTAAGCATAATCTGTTATGTGTCCATGATTTTATCAAAAACTTGCTGATAATTTTCAAAATTATAAATTATTTGTAACTGTCGGAAGTCTTAAATGTAGTGTAAACTCTCGAAATTGGATATAATAACGCGTCAATGTTTGGAGAAGCTTTTCTATTGTAACGTTTTCTTTTGTCTTTTATGTATTTGAAAGATTTAGGAATTTTTTTTTTGTGTTATTTTCTAAAACTAAAATGAAGCTTTTGTTGTTGATCAAAGTAAAATGAAAGTTTAATAAGAAAACGCGATTTACATTTTTGGTATCGATGTTTAGGAAAACCCTTTTACTGTGTTGAGAGGAATCATTCATTAGTGTCTTTGTAAAAAAGGATAGTTTTGTATAAATAAACGTTTTCGTTATTTTAAATTGGGTGAATTTCGTTAAATCAAGTTGAGATTGCATCATATAAAAAATTAAATAAAAGTACACATTCAAATTGTTACATTGTAGAGTACATCTTTTGCAAAAGTTACATATTACCGCCAATTCGGCACCGGTTCTGTTGGTAAAGATATGGTTTCAAACAATGAATTTATCTTTAAATACATGGCAGTAAAGGCTAGCGTTGCTAACAAAATTTAAATTCACCATATATCCATTACTTAGATAAGGTTTCAAGGTGTTGTGGACAATGCAATTTCTCCCAACGATTTTCGAGTTGATGCGTGAAAAATTTGAGTACCTCACCTTAACCGCCACAATGCAAGAATTTTTTGTTTGTTTGTAGGCCACCATGCTAAAAATCTTTATTTGTATTTAACCCTTTAGCTACAGACATATATTCACAAAATTGTCTGTCTAAACGCAAAAGAAAGAAATCGAAATAGTTGTACCAGTACTGATATACTTATGTTTGATCTATGTGTGATGATTTATATAGATATCAAAAGCAGTTTCAGAGAGGGTAAAGGGGATAATTACCCCCAAACCAAGGTGTTATCAAATACCCTTTTAAGTGCAATCTTTAACCAATTTCACTTAAATATTATGTAAAAAATCTATTGTGTCACCACAGAACTTTACCAGTGAGTATCTTGCACAACCAAATTTAATAAAATCTATTGTATGGATCAAAGTTTTCGTTGAGTAAATTGTTGCAACAAAAAAAAATGTTTATGGGTTATTTTTGAGATATCGCGATCAAACGCAAGCCAATAAAATATTTAGTTACAGAATTTGAAGTTTTTACATCTGATATGTCGATTGTGACCATAACAAGTTCGCTCTCTGGTGGACCGATTTCATCGAAATCTAAATTTTAGATCAACCGATAGGTAGTTATCGTAAAAGATTACAGATATCCATCTGGGAATGGTCCACATCGTCTTGTACGATACCAAAATAAATACATATATTGGTCTTCATCTTGAAATTTTTTTATCGCCACCACAGTACTTTTTCTTACATTGGTGCGTCGGGAAAGTAAAATACGTTCGGTAATAAAATTATCCCCCCTGAACTTAAGTCTAAATCCTCCCGTGATACATATACATTTATCTATTAGATTACAAGCAGTGGTCGGAAGATACTTCTACAAAAGCACCTTAAGATAAGATATTAGACTGAAATAAGTATCTTTTTGAAGGTAAGATATCTATTCTAAAACAATACCTCATTAAGATACTATTTTGCATCTGATAATTTGCCTCTTTTCTTACTAAGAATCAGGCCACTAGTACTAAATAATCTTTCAACAGCTGCGCTAGATGGAACAGCTGTATTATATTTTAAAAATAAGTTCTTAATTAAAGGAAAAGTCCTTTTCAGAAATATAAAAATAGTTCGATAAATTCACCCAGGGTAAAAAAAAATTCTCTTCCATTGTTACGTTAACAAGACAGATGGCCTGCGTATTCTTAAAATAATAAATAATTACTTCTTTACTCACCTAAAATAGTAAAGAAACTGTGCGTCAACTTCCCAAAAACGTTTTAAAGTAAATTACATCACAGTATATATTCCTGTGATTGGTTGAATCATCAATCAGTTGAATGAAATCTGACCAATGTGTAGGTATAACCATTGACTTTAACACTAAAGTCAATGGTATAACATTGTAATGCTTATTATTTAACTATAGGTACTATATTGAAATCCTTTTGTTAAAATTCGCAAAAAGGTGATGCATCACCGTTTTATATCGCGTTCCTGTAATCTGCTTAATGGCGTTTATTTTTACACAGTAGCCAATTTTTACAGACTTGGAACGAAGTTTTAAAAGGGATGTGAACCCATAATTTTTTTAAGAACTTTAGTTTTTTTCTTTTTTATTTTGTAAGAACGTGAATTTTTTTGCGAACTTTTCCTAATTAGGTACAACGTTTTTCTACAATTACATAAGTTTTCAATATTCATATTTTTTATATATAAATATTCATTTTGTGTCCCTAAAAACTAAACACTATTGTAAAGATGGACATAGATAATAAAATAAATAACGGGAAATTGAATTATTGCTTGACAATATAAGTACATTGCTTTGTTAAAATCTCAAAAATATACATCTTGTAATTTTAATCTCTTTGTGGAATCTGTATTAGATATTCAATTTTATTACAGACCAATGGTATTACATACTTCCTACTATAACAGGTATGTACTATTTACCTGATTAAATTGTAGTAGGTATACGTTGCTTGTATTATTAAAATTTATAAACGAATATGTTTTCAACATTCGGTACCTTAGAAGTATGATTTATTTGACTCAGACTGTACAATGCCAACTTGTATTTAGGGCTAATAACTAATACCTACTTATTTAATGTACCTACCTACGCATGAATTAACTTCTTCAAATTAGTACAAAAAGATCCATGCCCTTTTAAGGATTCTTAAGCCGGCGACAGCAAGTGTCGGCATTTTTGTCGAGGAACTAAAAAGCAATAAACAAATTTTTAAAGCTTGATTTGCAAATTACAAAAGATTTTAGATACTCCGTCAAATACTGCAATAAACAAAAACACGTGGATGAAGTAGAATCTAGGTAGAATAAATGCTACTTTAATTGAAGATTAGGTAACGTGGATTATTTCATTCAAGGATTGTAAATAAAAAATAAAGAATACCGTGACACTTCCTTACATTATTTATTCAACCTGTATAAATGTACAATACAAGAGAACAAAGTAAGCTTAACGCAGCGGGTGACAGTCTGCGAAATAAACGAAACGATATTCACTAAAATTTTAAATCAATACATTCCAGTTTTCACACATTTTTTCTTTAATGGTATCTTTAAAAATTCAATAAGACATAAAAAAGTATCGACAGTAAGATATCGATACAATTTCAAAAATGTATCTTATTCCTAGCTATTTTCTTAAAAAAGTATCTCGATACCGGTATCGAGATACTTCAAAGTAAGATACTTCCCACCTCTGATTACAAGCACCTTCTCTTACAAATACATACAAGGCGATTTATTTATATTGATAGCGGTTACATCAACGACTGATATATTTTTTAGTATTATTTATTTCTGTCATTTATCATTTCCATATAACTTATAAACAATAACACATATATAAAAGAAGAATATCTAACGTAATTAATCACAAGCGCGCGCCATTTGTATTGATGCAAAATTAAAACTTTTGGAATATTTCAAATGAGGCATAGACTTAAAAAAGAATTAGTCACATCTTGAAGTCTATTATATTCAAAACTCCGTACTTACAAATAAATAGCTGTTTGTGTATTAAGAGCGCAAAGTGATACATTGCCGTCCTGAGCGAGAGCGGCAATGGCACTTTGTGCTCGAATTACACACATGATTTTTTCTACAACCGCACGCACCCGCAAGCACCACCACAAACACACACTCAAGCACTAACGCACGCACGCACCCACCACACACGTACGCCCGTGCGCACGTACACACCCACACACGCACGCAAGCGCACACAACCCACACCATCCCACCCACGCACCCAACCCACACACAAACACGCACGCAAGCACCCACACACAAACACCCACATACGCACACGACACTCGCACACAGATACAGGCACACAGACATACATAGAGACACAGACACACACGGACACGCAAACCCACACGCACCTGTACACCCACGCACGCGCACGCACATAACCGCGCACACACTCAAGCACTCACGCACGCACCGACACACACCCACTCACGCATGCATGCACGTGCGCGCGCACGCACACACCCACACAAGCACACGCGCGCTCCCAACCACACCCTCCCACACACGCACGAGCGCACGCACACACAGACACACAAACACACCAACAGCCACACACAGACACACCCACACACGCTCGCGCACACACGTACACACGTACGCACTCGCCCACGCACACCTGCCCATCCACACCCACACAATCCCACCCACACTCTCCCACACCCAACCCACACACACGCACACACACCCACACGCGCACGCACGCACACACAAACATACACAGACAGACACACGCACGCGCACCCGGTCACGCACACCCACACGTACACACACACATACAAACACAATCACAGACACAAACTCAAACACACACATTCACGCACCCGTATGCACACACACGCGCGCACGCACACACACCCACCCAAGCACCCACGCTCGCACGCGCCCACACACACGCACGCACGCGCACCCACACACACACACACAGACACACACAGTCACATACACAGACACACACACTGACAGCCACGCACAGACACCCACGCACACACACACATCCACACACGCTCGCACGCAACCACGCGCGCGCACACATCCACACGCACGCGCGCACACACGTACACACCCACACTAACGCACGCGCCCACGCACACCCGCCCATCCACACCCACAATTCCACCCATGCACCAAACCACACGCGCACACCCTCCCACACCCACACCCCCTCCCACACCCACGCATCCAACCCACACACAAACACACACGCGCACCCACACCCACGCGTACCCAAGCACACACACCCACACGCGCACGCACGCAAACACACACGACACACTCGCACACACACAGATACAGACACTTAGACATACACACACACGCACGCGCGCCCGGACACGCACCCCCACACGCACACACACGTACACGCGCATACATACAAACACAATCACAGACTCAAACACAAACACACCCACACACGCGCGCACACGCACGCACCCACCCAAGCATCAATGCTCACACGCGCACCCACACACACACACACACACAGTCACACACACATACCACCCAAGCACCCAGCTCGCACGAACCCACGCGCCCACACACACGCACGCACGCACACACACACACACACACACAAACACTCACACACAAACCCAGACAGACACACAAGCACACCCACACAAACATACGCGCACACGCACACACACCCGAGCACCCACGCTCGCACGCACAAACGCGCGCATTCGCCCACACAGACACACATACACACACAGACACACACACACACACACAGACACACGCACACACACGCACACACACACACAGACACACACACACACACACACACACAGACACACACACACAGACACACGCACGCACACCAGGACACGCAAACGCACGCGCACCCGCACGTACCCGCGCACACACACTAAAGCACACACACACCCACTCACGCACGCATGCACGTGCGCGGGCACGCACACACCCACACACAAGCACATGGGCGCATCCACCCTCACCATATCACCCACCCACCCACGCACGAGCGCACGCACACACCCACACACACGCGCGCCCACCCGTGCTCGCGCGCACACCCTCACATACTCACACACGCACCCACACACATACACACATGCGCACACCCACGCACACACACACCCACATACGCGCACACACCCACCCAAGCACCCACGCTCGCACGCACCCACGCGCGCAGGTAATATAGCTATGGCACTTGTGTCACTAGATTTGTCACCAGATTTGGAAGTCACCAGAAAAGTCACTAATTTCTAGGTTAGTAACATTGCGTGTTTCAAGGTCACCGCTTCAAGGCCACGTGGTAGGAAAGGTTGGTAACCCTGCTAAGTCTCTTCAAGGTCACCGCAGGCCACGTGGTAGGTTGGTAACCCTGCTAAGTCTCTTCAAGGCCACGTGGTAGTTTGTTAACCCTGCTAAGTCTCTTCAAGGCCACGTGGTAGGTTGGTAACCCTGCTAAGTCTCTTCAGGGCCACGTTGTAAGTAAGGTTGGTAATCCTGCTAAGTCTCTTCAAGGCCACGTTGTAGGTTGGTAACCCTGCTACGTCTCTTCAAGGCCACGCGGTATGTTGGTAACCCTGCTAAGTCTCTTCAAGGTCCCCGCGTCAAATGCTTATCCTCAAGGTCATGCTTGCACGAGTCCTTCAAGGCCATTAAAGTAACTAGATTTGAAAAAGTCACTAGAAAAGTTACTAGATTGTTTTCAAAGTCATTGAAGCAGATTTCCCACGTCAATTGTAGGTTATCACACACATTACCTGCATCTATTCACCAAGGTCATCACATTGCCTAAAACTAAAGGCCCTAGTCTTCAAATCCAGGGTCACCAATCAATTCTCTGCCTGAGTGTTAATTGGTCACGACCCTCAGGAATATCATTGACCTCTGTCTCAAGCCCTGAGGTGTTGTCTATGCATGTTTCAAGGTCATCAAGCAATGTTTACTATGGTCACGCCCCCAGCAAACTGCCAGGCTCAATTCTAGGAAATCAATTTTCAAGAACAAAGAGGGTTAATTGTCCTAGCTAACGCTTCAAAATCTATGCTTACAATTTTCAAGGTCACATGAGAAAAGAACAAAGACAATCCATTGTTCCATTATAATTTCTAAAAATAGATTATTATCTAAATACATCTCAATTCTGAGAAATCAAGAACAAAGGCGATCCATTGTTCAAGACAACGCTTCAAAGTCTATGCTTATAATTTTCAAGGTCACGCCACTGATAAAAGAACAAAGGCGATTCATTGTTTTGGCTGAGTCATAGCTTCTGAAATTCTGAGAAACAAGAACAAAGACGATGCATTGTTCAGACTGATTCTTCAAGGTCATCTAACAAGTAAAATATTTTTTATAAAACTTATAATTTATTAACCACAATATTCATCTATATATACAGATAAAAAAATCGATTTAAGTAAATATACATATTATGGGAAGGGACAGTCACTTAACATTTTCATTATTTTCATCGCTTCATTATATAGTATACTAGCCATACATTCAGCTTTCCTTAAAGCCTTCATATCAGGATCTGTGATCCTTTTATTTTGAAACATTGTTCGAGACTTATTACAAACCTACGTAAGCCCTGAGGTGGTGTCTATGCATGCCCCCCAAGTGCCCTCAAGTGGTTCCGTTCCCCAAAACAGGTAGACGTTTCCTAAAACAGGGGGTCCGTTTCCCAAAACAGGGGGGTCCGTTTTCCAAAACAAATGGCTGTTTCGCAACACAGGTAGCCGTTTCCCCCTCATTTACACCTATGAGAAAAGGACAAAGGCGATTCATTGTTCCGACCGAGTTATAAAAATAGATTGTTATCTAAATACATCTCAATTCTGGGAAATAAACTTTCAAGAACAAAGACGATCTATTGCTCTAGCCAACGATTCAAAGTGTATGCTTACAACTTTCAAGGTCACACCTCTGATAAAAGAACAAAGGGGATCCAGCTACCCCCACCATTTCAGGTCTGAGAAATTAACTTTCAAGAACAAAGACGATCCATTGTTCAAGCCGATGCTTCAAGGACATATAAGTCGCAGTGAGATCAGTCGGTTAGTAAGTTGTTAAACATGGAGGGTTAAACCAAAGCACCTATTGCAAACTTTATTACAATGCATGTGACCTAGAGATATCGAAATTTATAAAGTTATTAATGTCACAGCAATCAATACGAAGTATGGTGAACGTATAGTGTTAGAAACAGAGGAGTTTAAATGTGTTTTACCTCAGCGCTTTTACGAGTATTTCAAAGAAGAAGAAAATCGAATTGAGGAATTTAAAACGGTGCTAAATACAAAGGATGTATTCATGAGTAGTCTGGGTGCAGTCGGAAAAACGATAAACATAACATTTAGTGCATCCAACCATTTTGAAAATAGTGTTTAGTCATAGTGCAGTTGTGGAAAAGTCATGCAAGCAGCAATAAAATCACTCGTGGAACGATGTTCACTGCCGGATACTTCATACCGCTCTAGTAACAAAAAAAAAGACTGTTGTGAATATGGTGTTCTTTTTCAAGAGACGTAGATTTCACCAGCTACCTCCACCATTTGCTTTTTCAAGGTCACGCCATATTACAATTCAGAGAAATCTAAAAAAATAATTTTCAAGGTCCCAAACCTCTCCATATATTAACCCCGAATGCAACTGGTGCATCTATATACGGAGAGTGCATGAATAATTTTACGGTAAACCTAAAGTGCTGTGAAGAGTAATTAGATATTACTTAAAGTTATAAATAGATGTCCGACACTTGCATAAAAGGGAAACTTATGCGTTGAATTGTGCGGTTTAATTAAACTACACATGCGTTCTTGTACATTTAAAATTCTGAAATTGTGTTTTGAAAATTCTGCATATGTTTTGCGAGTATTCATAAGTAGTTACGGGGTCACGCTACAGAGACGATGATTGTAATAGTTGATGTACAGGACAAAACATGTATGGAAATCAAGCTGCCCATTTTGTGTTCAAAAATATTGAGACAGTCAGTTATAGAAATTAAAGAGCAACCAGCTTTACCCAAAATGAAAACAACTTATTTCTTTCATACACAAACCACTTGTAATTGTGCTTTATACAATAACTACGTAAGACTATAGCAGTAAAAGGTTTATGAAATGTATGTGCTGATAACACCTATCAGCAAGTAAAGTGGAAAAGTTTGTAATATTTACAATAAATGCAATTATATATATATATATATATATATATATATATATATATATATGTATATATATATATATATATATATATATATATATATATATATATATATATATATATATATAATTTTAGGTGTATTATTTCATGTAAAAGCCCTTTGATGCAAACTTTTTCTATGGTTATACCCCACCCTATCCATCTAGGTCAACAATTTTAGCATTCCTTGGAGGTAACATTTTTGGAAATAGCAAATAAGCGTTCCTTTCTAACAATAGAATCAGTTCGTGGAAACAAGAGGGTTGTTGTCTATGCTAAACGTATATCAAGGTTGCCGTATATGCTTACAGTATCTGGTTGTGTGGTTGGAAATTTTCAAGGTCTCCAAACAATTTAATTGTCAAGACCATATGTGTTAACCTACAGGCTATCCCGATCTTACCCGACCTCATCCGATTGAAATGTAGTCGAGTCAAGGTGTTAAATCAACCTGCAGGACCAATTCTTAACGGGTCATGGAAACAAGAAGAATGACGGGGTTGTCTATGCTAATATCAAGGTTCGTGACTAAATTGTAATAAAAATCGTGGGCTCATACTACGGTTCTAACGGCCAGGATGTTTCCCCAAGAACCGGATCCGGTGCCCAAAGACAGATAACCGTTTCCCAAAACAGGGGAGACATCACTCAACACAGGCTAAATTGAACTAGGTCAAAACCATTTATCTTAGAAGTCTAAACATGGAATCTGGTCGTGAGGGGTTAAAGTTTTAGAAACCCCAATTCGTGGAAATAGGAAGGTTGCATCCGAGTACAATTCTTAGAAATCCGAAAGTAGAACTAGTTTTATATTATAGAAAAAGTTGGATAATCCGCTTCAATCACCTACTTTGGGGGAATTTTTTATGGGCCAAGGTACTGATAGGGGGTAGTTTCTATAAGTCCCCTTAAATCACCTATTTTTAGGGGTAAAGGGTAGCTTTTCCAATAGTTATAGGTACTGTATCAACGAGGCTTATCATCCAGGGCTTCTTTGGATAAATTCTGACCCCGAGAAAAATATGAACTTAGAATTTTGCGCCGCTTTTGAGATGAAGAATGACTTTTTATGTTTGAAAAAAGCTGCAATAAAAAGTAGTGTTGGAAACCATGATTGAGTGTTAGGGTCTAAAAGTCCTCATTGTGTGTGTAAGAATCAGGACGAAAGTAGTATGTAGAAAGTACAGAAAAAGCAGTAAGTGTGGAAGAGCGAAAGAAGAGGTTGGAGACGTTAATAAAGCCAGTAAAAGAAGTAAAACTCGATTTGGAGTATTATATAGTGAAAGCAAAAATGATGAAGCTGCGTATTAGCAATGAGGAATACGTAAAAATAGTGTAGTAAAGCATGAAATTTTGGGAAGGATGAGTTTAAATGCATATTACCTCAGCGCTTTTACAAGTATTTTAAAGAAGAAGAAAATTTAAGACGCTGCTAAGGGTGTGTTTATGAGTAGTTTGGGTGCAATCAGAAAACCAGAATTATTTTACAGAGGGTGTGTAAAATGTTGTTATAAGTATCCCAAAATTATATGTATTAGGTTTAAGTAACTGTATAATTAAAAAAATAAGACTTTAAGTGTTGTGAATATGTTGTTTTAAGTTAACGAGACGTAGACAGTAAAATAACTTCAAAAAGCTTTTGTAGTACTGGTTTTCGGTATTCTCTTCTCCAACCCATCATGAGTCCTTATTGGTTCTGCATATTTATGTTTGGGCGCGGTTCGATACACGTGAATTTTATCTGTTATCGACCTTCTTCCTCCAAATGAGATACATATGTGCTTTATCGAAATCTCCCATAAAGAAATGGAACCCCTGACGTACGTTGGAACGGACTTTAAATTGGCCTTTATACAACGTATAAAAGATTTATTAGAAAAGATCAATGACAGCAATTGCAGTATATAAAGGGAGTTATATAGATTTAAATTTGATGTACTACGTCTATATAAAATCTAAACCCTAAATAAATAAAAGCAATTTATTGGTTTTAATGCAGATCGTTATTGTTTTTAATCATTAAATGGCGTTTATGCATATGTAAACTAAAATTTCTTTTATTAGTAAAGCGTTATAATGAGAAATACAATAACCTTCCTTTGTATAAAGGAGATTTAAATTGATTTTTTGCAAAAACCTAAAAAATTGTTTGGACGTTTCAAACCTCGGATTCATGTCCAGCGTCCCAAAAAACATAAATTTCAGCCCTTTTTATTCCTAAATTGACTATACTTGAACTTAAAAGAGCAAACAGTGACAGCTTGCAGCATAGAAATGGAGTTAATTTGATGTACTAATGTTTCGGTAATTTTTATATAAAAGGTTGTAAATGATCTCTAAAGAAATAAGAAAATCAATTTAGATATAGTTTTAATGTATGCAGAACGCTAGACAAAGAATTTGTTTTTACATAAATGAATAGTTTTTATTGTGTGTTAGGCGTTACAATGTGTCTTCATTGTTTTAAAGGGGATACAATAGGCTTGCATTCATACAGGTGATGTACTTGGTAGTGATTTTCTGTTAACGTTACCAGAATTATATGTATGTAATGTTATGTTTAATGCGAATGCTCATTCATTACGTGTTGCTCATAATGGCGCCACCTATTAAACGATTCCGTTTATCAATGAGGAAGCTAGAAGAAGAAAGTGACACACGTGCGCGGGCACGCACACACACCATCCCACCCACGTACGCGCACACACCCACACACATGCGCCCATCCGCGCTCGCGCGCACACCCACGCCCTCACACTCACCCACCCACACGCGCACATGCACGCCCCCGTCCAAGCACCCACCCACACGCGCCCACATACACACGCAGGCACGCGCACACCCGAACATACACGCACAAACTCGCACGCACACACACCCACACGCGCACGACACACTCGCACACACACACAGATACAGGCACACAGACATACACAGACACACACACACAAACACACAGACACATGCACACACGCACGCGCACCCGGACACACACCCACACACAGACACAAACATACACGCACACGCACGCACCCTCACGTACCCGCATGCACCCGCGCACACACACACACACACTCAAGCACGCATGCACCCACACCCACCCACTCACGCATGCACGTGCGCGCGCACGGACACACCCACACGCCATCCCACCCACCGACCTACGCGCGAACGCACGTACACACCCACACACACGCGCCCACCTGCGGTCGCGTGCACCCCCACACCCTCACACACTGACATACCCACCCACGCACACACACCCACGCACACAAACCCATGCACGCGCGCACACGCACAGTCACCCAAGCAGACACGCTCGCACACACACAAACACACACACAGACACACTCACACAGACACACATACACCTACGCACGCACACACACAAATCCACGCGCCCACATACACACACGAGCAAGCACTAACGCACGCACCCATATACCCACCCACGCACGCACGCGCGCCTTCACGCACACACGTACACCCACATACGCACGCACGCTACCAAGCGCGCACACACCCATAACCACACCATCCCAACCACCCACGTACACACCCGCACCCCCTCACTCACCCACCCAGGCACCCAACCCACACACAACAAATAGACACGCGCTCGCACGCAAGCACCCACGCACACGACACACTCGCACACACACACGGGTACAGACACACACACGCGCACCAGGACACGTACACCCACACACACATACATACACACGCACCCGCACGTACCCACGCACGCACCTACACACACTACTCACGCACGCATGCACGCGCTCGCACACGCGCCACACACACACACACACGCTTGTATTGCGTCACTAAATGTCATGTTTACTAACTGAAGAAAAAAGTAACTTTTATGCAAACTTGATTTTTTATTGTAAAAATTTCATGGTTTTTATTATACATATAAAGTACACTTCCTTTTAAAAGGTTCGCGTACACTTTCAGTCAAGTAACAACGATTTTTCAAAATTTTAGCTGTGTGGATGGGTAATTTTGAGATTAAGGTTAAAGTTCTAACAGAATTAAAAAAAATTATGATCTATGCCTTAGGACAAAAAACTATACTCTTACATAGTAATTATAGATAAAAACCAATGACTTTTACAAATCATTTTGCAGGAATTAGTGATTGTTATACAAGGTAAGGGAGATTTATTGTTGCTGCATTGTTACTTTTCAAAATATTAAACGTCAGAGTCGATTGATTACAACCCTGATTTAATACAAAAAAAAAATGGGTGTACGTGAAACTTTTGAAAGCAAGAGTACATTTAAACAAAAGGAACGTACATTGAAAAAGTGTTTAACAATCTTAGATTTCAAACTGCAGCAAGAAGGTAAATGAATTTCTAAATTTTCAATCAAACTGTTGACTATATCTTTATTGCTAGTTTTTAATATTTTAAAATAGTAATCGCAATTAAGAATTAGGTATAGTTTTTAAGCATGGTTGTTTTACACGCCCATGATTGACATTCTTTGTGTAATATCAATAAATTACAATTAAATGTTCTTATTTAACATCGAAACAAAAATAGTTCTTTGGTGTTGCATAAACATATTTATTATATCTGTATTCATAACTTGAGTAACGATGTTTAAGATGAATTGTTATATTTTGTGATACTGTTCCATAACCACATTGGTCATATTTGAATTCATGCCTTGAACAGTGTTTTTTGAAGATAAAATGTTAAATTAGCTTTACAATATATTATATGTGTAATGTCATTCATGGAATTTGTATTTATAACTTGCAGAGTGTTTTTTAAGATGAATTTTTAAACTATATTTGTAGTGTGTTGCATAATCACATTGGTCACATTTAAATTCATAACTTGGACTGTTTTTTAAAATAAATTTTAAAATGATCTTTGCGATTTATCCTATAACCACATTGTTTGCATTTGAATACTTAACTTGCAGAATGATTTTTGAGATGCATTGTTAAAAGATGTTTGTGATGTGTTCCATAATCACATAGGTTGCATTTGAATTAAAAACTTGAAAAATGTTTTTTAAGATGTATTTTTAAGAGACATTTATGATGTGTTCCATAATTACATTGGCCACATTTGAATTCATAACTTGAATAGTGCTTTTTAAGATGAACTTTAAAAGTATCTTTACGATTTGTTCCATAATCACATTGGTTGCATTTGAATTCTTTACTTAAAGAGTGTTTTTTAAGATGAATTTTAAATGTACCTTTGCGATTTGTTCCATAATCGCATTGGTCACATTTGAATTCATTACTTGACAAGTGTTTCTTTAGATGCATTTTTAATAGATATTTGCGATGTGTTCCATAATTACATTGGTCACATTTGAAGTCTTTACTTAAAGAGTGTTTTTTAAGATGAATTTTAAAATTGTCTTTGTGATTTGTTCCATAGTCACATTGGTCACATTTGATTTCATTATTCGAAAAGTGTTTTTTAACATGAATTTTTAATAGATATTTGGAATGTGTTCCATAAGTACATTGGCCACATTTGAATTCTTTACTTAAAGAGTGTTTTTTAAGATGAATTTTAAAATTACTTTTGCGATTAGTTCCATAATAACATTGGTCACACTTAAATTCATAAGTTGAAGAATGTATTTTAAGATGAACTGTTAAATCCCTTTTGCGGTGTGCTGCATAATCACATTGGTCGCATTTAAATTCATAACTTGAAGAATGTATTTTAAGATGAACTAATAAATCACTTTTGCGGTGCGTTGCATAATAACATTGGTCACATTTGAATTCATTACTCGAAGAGTGTTTTTTAAGATGAGTTTTTAAAAGATATTTGTCATGTGTTCCGTAATAACATTGGCCACATTTGAATTCTGTACTTAAAGAGTGTTTTTTAAAATGAATTTTAAAATTACCTTTGCGATTTGTTCCGTAATCACATTGGTCACATTTAAATTCATAACTTGAAGAATGTATTTTAAGATGAACTGTTAAATCCCTTTTACGGTGTGTTGCATAATCACATTGGTCACATTTAAAATCATAACTTGAAGAATGTATTTTAAAATGTTCTGTTAAATCCCTTTTGCGGTGTGTTCCATAATCACATTGGTCGCATTTAAATTCATAACTTGAAGAATGTATTTTAAGATGAACTGATAAATCATTTTTGCGGTGCGTTACATAATCACATTGGTTACATTTTAATTGATTACTTGAAGAGTGTTTTTTTAGATGAGTTTTAAAAAGATATTTGTCATGTGTTCCGTAATTGCATTGGTCACATTTGAATTCATTACTCGCAGAGTGTTTTTTAAGATGAGTTTTTAAAAGATATTTGTCATGTGTTCCGTAATTACATTGGTCACATTTGAATTCTGTGCTTAAAGAGTGTTTTTTAAGATGAATTTTAAAATTACATTTGCGATTTGTTCCATAATCACATTGGTCACATTTAAAGTCATAACATGAGGAGTGCCTTTTAAGATGAATTTTAAAATTACCTTTGCTATTTGTTCTATAATCACATTGGTCACATTTAAAATCATAACTTGAGGAGTGCTTTTTAGTATGAATTTTAAAATTACCTTTGCGATTTGTTTCATAATCGCATTGGTCACATTTGAATTCATAACTAGAAGTGTGTTTTACAACATGATTTTTTAAACTTCTTTTCCACTTTGTTATAAAATCGCAATGGTTACACTTATATTTAAAATTTGCACTGTATTTTAAAACGTCATGTTTTAAATTTTCTTGCATTATTGTTGAACTATTAAATTTACTTTCACATTGTATGTTTGTGATGTGTTCGGCACTGTGTTCATTTATATATGCTCCTGTTGAGCTAACAACTTTTACTAGAGAAGAGATGTCTTCTTTCTTAATATTCACATTATCTGTAAAAATTGTGTTAATTTGTACTACTTGAACTATATTAATTTTACCTTGTATTAGATCACTATTTACTATAAGATGTTGCCTCACAAGTGAATTTATTTCTTCTTCCTCTTCTGGTTCGACTTTGACAAGTTTCATATCAATCTCATAAGACATTTCGAAGAATTCGTGTTTCTTAATGACCCACTTTATACAAAACTTAGGTGCAACACCTTATCAAATTGTTTAGGGCACAGTATTTAATAGTGTCTTAAAATTATTGACGCTATATTCTAATATACGGTATTACCAACATCAGTAACTACAGCGGTTTAATACGGTGCATCCCATCGCGACGATTGATGTTCCGCCATTGAACTCGATATGTAACTGGAATGCGCGCACTACGTCTGTTTATCTTTATGAGACGTTTTGAAACCAACGTGTTAGAGAGAGACACATAGTACTTTCTGTATATCTTCGCTTGTCTTACACATGTACGCTTATGAAGTTTAGTGGTGCCATTTAATTTTTTTAGCTTTTTAAGTAATTTTAAAGTTTGTTTTTAGTTAATAATTAAGTTTAACTCAACCAAAACGTCTACGTACTGTTCTACGTACGGGTGTACATCTATTTCTTCAGCGAACAACACAGAAAATAGTATATAGTTCAATGAGTGATGAAAGTAACATTTTTCTAAGTTCGCAAACATTACCAAGCTTGGCTTCGGCTCGTTTGGTAAACTGTTCTCTCGCTTAAAAATATGTTTTCAACGAGTGACACTATGCTTTTTCTTTGACCCCATGTAATGTATATCTACAGTTTTACTTATTTTCCAAATTTACTAATAATTATTACTGTGCTATTTATGTTCTAAATTTACTTTTAGTTCAGCATTTAATAACTATTACATATAATTGTTTGCTGAACATCCATTTAGAAATTGTATCAAAATAATATTGCAAAAGCGTCAGGTTTTTAAAGTAGAGCATAACGACACATGCTATTTATATAATATAAAATTAACATTATTAAAAGAGAACGTAGAAGAAAATGATCGATGTCAGTTCTTAAGTGCAATTAATAAATCTGTTCCCAAGTTTGATTTGTGTGTGTCGAAACCAACCCGAACCTAGATGCATTAGGAAGATATTATATGGCGACTCTGCCAGTTCCTGCTATAGGCAGGGATTTTAATGCATAATTAGGAAGTGAGTGAATAATTCTCGTAAGATGGGCAGTGATTCGAGTAAAGAAGAAGTGTTCATCAACCAAGCGGGTAATAGTGGGGGTCAAACGAATGCGGTTTCACAATCGACGTCGTCCCCCTTATTTATATATGCCGTTACAATAACCCTTCTGTGCGTAGCTATGGGATTCATCGCTTATAGCAAGTGTAAACAAAGTATGCTGAAGCAAGTGGACCAACGCATCCGGGGAGCCAGAACAGACGCCCTCAACACCGTTTAGCAGTCAACAAACCTCAGCACCAGCCCTACAAGTGAATGTGTAGTGTATGTGGGAAAATAGGAACACAAGATTAGTAATACAATTTATTTAATTACTCAAATGCTTCAGAGCTTTCAACAGTTGCAAGTAGAAGTTAAGTTACTTAAGACTAATTTAGTAAAGGACAATCAACAACGTAGGGAAAATAACAATATTATAACTAGTAAGCTTGCTGAATTAGAACACATCAAAAAGGACCATAATAGGGCAATAACTGCAATTAATCAAACAGTAGATAAAGATCCCCAGTGGAACAAATTAAAGAAATTTCAGCAGTTATAGCTAAATTATTGCAAGCGTCTCAAAATATTTTAGTAGATAGACCTGATAGTATTTTCCAAACTGTTACAATGGGTACGGAAAGATTAAATTTAAGGACTGCAGCAGCGTTACTGCCTGCTATGGCTACTACATATAGTACACTAAAAAGTTAATAAACGCCATCAAATTATATGTTGACCTTTTAACGGAAACCGATAAGCCTTTATTAATCAAATATGTACTGACAACTCGGCACAGGCAAAGCTCTTCGATGTATACCAGTCAACAGATGATTTGATAAGCGATATGCAAAGTAAATTGTTCATGCCAAAATCTGTAACAACACTTTCCGCTGAATTGCATAATGTTAAGCAAAACGGTAGATCCATAGAGGAATTCGGAAAGGTTATTTGCCATCTCATGTCGGATTTTACTATTACTGAAGTCGCAGGCGACAATGACAAACGTGCAACCCCTAAAGAAGTCAACGAAAAGTTGGATATTAGTGCTTTTATTAGGGTCTACAAAGTCATGATTTACGGGCAATTGTTCGAGCTCGTGGTCAAATTAATTTAGCTGAGGTAATAACTACAGCAATAATAGAGAGCAAAGAATTGCCACTTTCTTCGTCGCAAATCTTCCACGCGCGGGGACGGCCAAGCTATCAACATCAACGGGGCCGGTTTCAAAATTCTCGCGGTCGTGTCCCACAACAACGGTTTCAGAATGGCCCCTTTCGGAGTTATCAGCATCCTGATAACAATTTTGCCTCCCATAACCATTTCAATTCACATAACTCGCCATAGCGTTCTATTGTTAACTCGCATAATTCATAGGGTAACAGAAATAATACCGGTAATCGTCAAGGCTTTTCCAATTGGAGAGAACGCTGTCGGGGTAGTGGTCGTACGTTTGAACTAGGTCGAGGGCTCATGCCCGTAATCCACCCAGAAATGATAACTATCAGAGTGCTTATTTTGCAAATACCGATGATCGCCATAATGATGACCGTGAGAGCGAAAAAAAAACAACCACAATTCCGCTAACAATCAGCGAATTGTAGACTTAGTTCCGACGCTGAAATTTTACGTATGAATGGATTAAATTATGTACGAATGAAATATCGAGAGAATGAGACACAGAGGCAGACACAGACACAGACAATGACGTAGACAATGACACAGACACAGACAGACACAGACACAGACACAGACACAGACACAGACACAGACACAGACACAGACACAGACACAGACACAGACACAGACACAGACACAGACACAGACACAGACACAGGCACAGACACAGGCACAGACACAGGCACAGACACAGACACAGACACAGACACAGACACAGACACAGACACAGACACAGACACAGACACAGGCACAGACACAGACACAGGCACAGACAGACACAGTCACAGACACAGACACTGACACAGACACAGACACAGACACAGACACAGACACAGACACAGACACAGACACAGACACAGACACAGACACAGACACAGACACAGACACAGACACAGACACAGACACAGACACAGACACAGACACAGACACAGACACAGACACAGACACAGACACAGACAGACACAGACACAGACACAGACACAGACACAGACACAGACACAGACAGACACAGACACAGACACAGACAGACGCAGACACACAGACACACACAGGCATCCAGACATGATGGCCAATCTTGGCGAAACTTGTAAAATGAGCTAATACGTCGGTTTCGCGATAGTAAAACTATCTACTAAGCTTAAAATTGGAATTTGCAATCGTATTCGGCGTTTTTGTCATGCTGAGTAGTCATTCTTGAAATTGGCGGTTGTGGTCAAGTTGGGCGTTAAGGTCATTCTTAGTGTTGAAGTGGTGGTCGAGTTGTGATCAAGTACATTGTGGCCAAAATCGCTTTAGCTATAGCGTCGTGAGCAGATTATTAATAAAGGCGTCCTTGGAGGTTATGGTCATGATGGGCATTTTAGCCAAAATCAAAATTGCAGGTTGTGGTCGATCTATAACACATGAATAAAATGTTTACGACCTGAAGGTAACTGCATTTGCTGTTGAAAGTGTTAAGTGTAGAATGAGTCCTTAAGTGAGATTTCTTTCGTGTACATTAAATTTCTATATCTAAGGATATTTTAGGAATTTGTGAAAGTCAAATAACATTTTAATTTTTATTTTGTTAACAATATGGTGCAGTAGTGTTTTCCCGGTTTTAGAGCAGTGATTCGATAGTATAAAGTTTAAAATTATTACGAGGCAACTCGGTAATTTTGGGAGAATTATGGTACTTGCAGATATACCTCGTAAGCTGTGTTTGATAAATATTTAAATTTTTAATGGAAACGTTATAAGAATCTCGATCCTCTTCATTTCATATCGAGGGTGGAGTGACATCACTTGCCGCATCTGACGTATGACATCGTAGACTTTATTATTGGTTTACTGACACAAAATTCGCCTATAAACAATGTTTTCTACATAAAGAAACCCAGATGGACAACATTGTAGTAACTGGCGTCGCAGCACGCAACATGTAGCATAACCCTAATACTTCAGATCAGCAGTCATTTTAACATTAACACGCCTTGACTTTTGGGATCATTAGTGAGTGTGCTTCTTATAAAGAGGTAAAAAAGGATTCCGTGCTTAATAAAGAGATACTGGACATAAACGGAATTCTCGCTTGATATTTGGGGAAAGTAACTGCATTTTTTGATTTTGTTAGATGCGATAGATAGCTAGACAGCATATGCCTAATTATACAAGATAACACTTGTAAGAAATATAACATTGCAACAACCTTATTATTCTCGTTTTACAATATGTGGTGTAGTGGTCTATTTTTTGTGCGAATGACCTTTAGTAATCTCACTCTTAAAGAAAGAGTTCAATGTGTTGCATCTTTTCAAAATTAGTTTAGGTTTTCTTTGTTTGTATGATTCGATTTGCAGTTTGACGTACAAGGGTTGCGGTTGTCTAACCCAACATTTGACGCATATTAGGTTTATTACTTCTATGCTGTACACAGCTCGAGATAAGATTCTTATTGATCAATCATTAGCATTCCTTAAAAATTTTACCACTAGTGTATGTAAATAAATTACAAAAATTATTTTTAGGGCTATTTTTACTGAGTGGTCTATGTTCGTGTTTTCTGCTGTCATCCAAGATTGTTAACAACTAGCTTAACACTTTTTTGTTTTATGGTAAGTGATGGTGTTTGAAACATTATTTCATCGCTTTTACAACTTACCACGCACTCTGGCCGTCTTCCACGAGTTTAGTCGGGAACCCGCTTATTCTAAGAAGACTATTCAAGGCTTAGTGCAAATCTAGAGTGTAACAATCAGATTTGTTTAAATAGAAGAAGCATATTCCGTTAACAATGTATAAAAATGTTGCTTGGTTTCGAGAATTGATCTTGAAAATGTTTATCCTTTCTCAAAAAAACGTCATGAACTATTGGTGGGATGTCAATGGGGATGTGTGCGTTTGACTTGTCTTAAGGTTTACTTTCAGAAAAAAAATTGCTTCTTAAAACACGTAATTAACAATTACACGAGTTTCAATAAATTTTTATTTTATTTTGAAGTGAATCATCAACATATACTTCTGCGACACTACTCGACCGCCAACCTAAATGGCGTTTCAAGGTTAATAAATCACCGTTTGCATTAAATAAGAGTAGTTGATGAACGGAAACACTGTTCAATACGTTAGCGGCAAATCCTGTTGTGCGGTCAACTTAAGTTTGCCTAGACGAACGTCGTATTGCCGGATCCTGTCAAGCAGAGTTCGAAATGATTTCGTATTACGGACTTTACCTGATACATAACCCGACAATTTTAGATTTTCAAAATGTGTATTAGGTAAAGTTCGAAATGTCCTTATGAAAGCGTTTAACATCCCCGGCTCAAACCAGTTGCGACTAGTTTCAACCTCTTGTACCTACTGGGGATGGCTTTCAGTGTAGTGCATTCTGTGGCCTAGCTGTTTTGGTTCGTTTAGTTGCGTTAGTGCGTTGATATATTAAAAATGAGTAAAAGTGAAGACACTGATCTATCTAACGAAAGAACGAATTATGATGAGATGAGAACTAAATTTATGAAAGAATTGGAAAGCGGTAAGAAATCAATACAAACTGAATCACTTAAACAGTATGAAGAAATAATTAAAGAGGTAGGAGATGCTAAAAATCTACTAATTAATCAACGCTGCAATATAGACTTCTTTACACGCTTAAAAGTTTTGTGCGTCGGGGATATCAAGAAGGTAATAATTCCACTGTCTGAACAAATAACTGAAGTAAAGTACTTTGTGTCGAATGAAGAATTATTTGAGGTAATTCATAACGTTTACAGAGACTGTGGCCATTCTGATAGAGATATTATCCTCAAACATTAGGAGCCAAATATGCTAATGTGGCTCGTGCGAGTATAACATTTTACTTGGGACTATGTGGATCCTGCCATGAAAAAAGAAACACCAGAAAAAGAGAATTACCGTGAAACCTGTATTATTTAATAAAAAATAAATTCTCGAGGGCAAGTCGATCTTATTGACATGCAGACCTGACCTGATCAAGACGTCAAATATATCCTTAACCACCAGGACCACCTTTCCAAGTATCTCTGTCTGCGACCGCTAAAGACAAAATCGGCAGAACAATTTGACAGATATTTTTTATATTTGGGGTATTAGTCGATTTTGCCGTCTGATAATGGACGAGAATTGGCAAATCGAATAGTTGAAGAGTTAAAAGTAATGTGGCAAGAATTATATATAGGAAAGCTGAGACATTCCCAAAGCCAGGGGACCGTCGAGCGAGCAAATCAGGACGTCCAAAATATGTTATTTTCATGGATGGAGGATAACAAAGCCAAGTGGTGAAGTGAGGGTCTACGGTTCTGCCAGTTACACAAAAACAACGCATATTACAAATGAATACGACAAACTCCGTTTGAAGCAATGTTTGGTATCATTTCAAGCTCATTTTAAACAAATTAAATTGCCCCTTTTCTTCTTTGGGATGGAAAAGTCATATTGGAATTCAATCTTTGCCGAATAAAATTAAAAATGTATTAAAAAGTAAAGGGGGAAAGCTCTTTCGACAATGCGCGTCAATAAACGTAATGGAGGATTTGGCTTGGAAATGGAAGATACTGGAACGAAAACGAAAGTGACTCAGTAACTGATTCCAGATCCACGAAGACTGCATGTGTTGTTTGCTGGAAGGAAGCATCTGGTGTGTACAAATGCACAACCTGTAGTGATAACGTTCACGTAATTTGCGCTCAGAATCAAAGTTGTACTAACGAGGAAGGTTGTGGAGCGACAGTTCTTTATCTTCGCTGAATAAGGAGATTGCTCATGAGGGACTAAAACTTCAAGCAGGAAAAATAAAACAGTAATCAGAAAAAAAAAATCCGGAGATTCAAGTAGGGAAATCCGTCACAGTGCCAGTCCCTAGTTTAGACAAGCAAAGCAAATCCTCGTAACATAATTGGAGTATATTGGAAAAAAACAGATGACGGTTTGGTCAAAATAGGCACTAAGCAAGGGAAAGTCAGTTCTTTGTATTGGAGAAATCAGATTTAAGGTTATGCGGAAACATTCTTAAAAATCGATGATGTCCCAGACAAAAAATTATCGCTTAGAGGCATTAGCAGTCAGAATTCTGGGTTTCCAAAGATTTGTGAAGTGTAATTGTACAAAAAAATGTATTACTAACTCTTGTAAATGCAAAGAGGAAATTTATTTTGCAATTCAAAATGTCTTCACTCAAAATCATTCGCTAATAAATAAAGAGTTGAAAAATACATTGCTAAAGGCGTGTCTAGAATGAAAGAAATTGGAGGAAATTTTTGCCGCTGGAACATGTTGCCACTAGGTACTGTTTCTTCAGTGTAGATAAACGTTTTCGACTGTCGGCAATTGTTTTTACTGCGTATTCTTCGTTGCCAAATATTACCATAATGTTCGAAAATTTTATGTGGTTCTATCTTCCATAACAATGTGAAAAAATTATGCCTTTGCTTCTATAAGCTTCTTTCTGTAAACATGTTGTATTCAGTTGCGTATGGGTCCTAAAAAGTTGACATTACTGATTTTATACGCCTACATAAAGGTATTTCGAGCTTTGTCTAACGCACATCTGGCAAACCTAAGATTGCCGGGTTACGTATTAGGCAAATTCTGCAGTACGAAAACATTTCGGACTTTACTCGAAGGGATCCGACAATACGCGCTTCGCTTAGATAAACTTAAGTTTTCCGGCACAACGGGCTTTGTCGCTAACAAATATAATTTTCTAGATTTTGTAAACTGCGCCACATGTTAGGCACTTTATTTTCGATTTTGTTTGTTCCTACTACTTGTCTAGCACATTTTCTATTCAGGCAATTAAAAAAAAATCCTATAAACGATAAATCAATCTCGTGATGATTGAACGACCTAATATGATCCCTGTAACTGTTTGTTCGGGGATGATACCCCTACTTACGGAAGTTTTACCAACACGGATTATGGATAGCGTCGTTCCGTGGTACTCACACGTTGCCATAACTGTAACCTGTTAACGCCTCTGTGTCTATACTAGCTCTGACTCTCGTGAAAAATTCATTTGTCGCTACATTGGTTTTTGAAATCCCTTACATTAAGTAGCCAATCATAAAAAAGATTACTTAAATTTTTTCGAATACGCGCCCACACGAATTAAACTCGGGAGCCGTCGGAAAAAAACATTCCTCAACGAGCGAGCCTTATCAATGTAAACGATATCTTGTAAATTGAGATTTTTTAGCGATTCTAAATCTTAATGCCTCGTACCTAAAAACTAAACTCTTTGTTTAAATCCAAATAATCTTATCGAAATATTCCGACAAATTGTCGCCTCACACATCTTAATAAACAGGGAAATATGCTTTCTACACAGAATTTAAATACAAAGTAATAATTTTAATTTTAATTACCGATAACGATATTTATAAAATTACAATCAACTCTTATTTACAAAGAAACTAATTAATTCTTTCCCTCAAATTAGTAAAAGGGTTTCACTAATAATCTTAATTTAAACTTCCATCTCAATTTGATGAACAACCGAAACTTCTAAAAAAAGGGATTCTAAAGGCGATTGCTATCTGTGAAAATTTCAAATTCTTTTAAATACGTAACAAAGGAATAAAACGTTACAATCGAAAAGCTTTCCAAAGAATTTATGCGTTATCAAGTACAATTGCATGAATTTACATTTCAGATGTACCGTATTAACAAATTATTTATAATTTCAAAATTAACGGCAAATAATCGATAAAATCACGGCCACGTCACAGATCGTTCTTCAAAGTTAATCGGTGTTACGTGTTCGGAAAATGATTCAGCATTATTTTTTTCAATTTCATATTTGACATTAAAAACAAAAACTTTTTGAAATTACTGGTTTTTGTGTTGTGTCGCCGGTATAACATTGGTTTAGAATCACTGCTTTGACAGTACTTTTCATAACCTATAACAATGCGCTTTCGTTTAATACATAACCTTTCTTTACTGTTTAATTATAAGAATCATATGTAGGAAACGATTATATTAAATTAAACCAAAATGGAAGATTCATCCGAGATAAAACCAAAAATGTGGTACGAGGAGGTACGTATACACCACGTTTCTACTATTATAAAGTATTCCCTCGTCAGATTACAGATGTGGGCCGAACTGAACAAGAAATACCAGATGAACTCCTAATTGAATTAAGAAACGAAGCTGAAAAATGTCTCAACGCAGACGTAGCAAACTACAATATCAGTATGTAACTGTACAATTGTTACGAAACTTATTATTTCCTTATAGAAAATTCTCGTGGAAATTCCAATTTTCAATGGATGAAAACATTGATGTCAAAGGGAATTACTTCTGATAAAATTGCAGCTTACGTAGTTATGATACAAAATAGTCCACTTTACAACATTGAGGCATTGTCGAATTTAGTAGGAATGGTTAAAGTCGGAAAGAAACATGAGTTCATGATAATAATAGGTAAAATATTGTTGACTAGATACATACAGTTTTCTTGAACTTAATGCATTTCAGACAGCTTAGTCGAAATGTTTTTGGAAAGTTTACTAATTCCTCATCGGAAGCTAATTCCATTCCGGTTACGACCGTTAACTAAGTTAAATGAGTTATCATCTGGAAATATTGTGACACGTAAAAAATATTTATGTTACTGGCTCTTCGAGGATCAATTGAAAGAATTATATACCTCTTTTGTATTATGTTTAAGTTCAATTTCTCATGATTCCGTTGAGAAGAACAAAGAGAAGGCTATTGGCGCTTTAAAAAAATTGCTTGCGGGTAACTCCGAACAGGAGCAGGTGAGATACGGTGTATCTATAAAACAAGAGGTTTATTAAATATATTTTAGAATTTGTTAAAACATATTGTAAATAAACTCGGAGATCCATCAAAGAAAATCGCTTCAAAAGTTATTTACTGTCTTTTATCATTATTAAATCAACATTCAAATATGCAAGGGGTCGTACTTAACGAGATTGAAAAAGTGTTATTTCGAAGTAATATATCACCGAGAGCCCAGTATTACGCACTTTGTTTTGTGTCGCAGTTTTATTTAAGCCATGAGAATAAAGCGATTGCGCAACATTTAATTGATCTATATTTTTCTTTTTTTAAAGCGTGTGTTAAAAAGGTGATATTTTGTTTTGCATTTTACATTTAGTTAATTTTTTGTTTTAGGGCGAGATTAATAGTAGAATGATGTCAGTTTTGTTAATGGGTGTTAATCGTGCTTTTCCGTATGCAGAATTAGAGGTGGACAAACTTTCTAGCCATATTGATACAATGTACCGAATTGTTCACGTTGCTAACTTTAACGTTAGTTTACATGCTCTTCGATTGCTGCATCAAGTATCTTGTAGCAAAGGTGCAGTGAATGATCGGTAACTGCAGAAATTAATCAGGCATTTTTTATATTATCTCTATTCTAGATTTTTATCTGCATTGTACAGAAAGTTGCCCGATCCACATATAACTAATACATTTCATCAAGCAATTCTTCTTAGTTTAGTTTATAAAACTCTCACATGTGATAAACAAGTGGATCGAGTTAAGGTCATTATCAAACGACTATTACAGGTTGGATGATTTTTAGCATTCCGTAAATATAGTGATAAAATTTATTGTAGATAGCACTTTACGCACAACCGTCAATGGCATGTGGTGTTTTGTATGTCATCTCTCAAATAATACGTAAAAATAATCATTTGTCGGCTCTTGTTTTACCTGAAGTTCCGGTAAATGAAGACCACAATGAGGATGAAGATGAAAAATATTATGATATTAAGGAAGAATCAGAAATTAAAGAAGAAAATGATAAAATGGAACCGTCAAATATAAAACAAAGTTCGGGTTGGCTGCATAAAAAGAAAACAAATAAATGTTTTATTGGATACAACGGTTTACATCGAAATCCACTGTATGCGGGTGGTGAATATTGTGGTTATACAGAATTAACTGTTTTAAAAACCATTTTCATCCCACTGTAGCTTTATTTGCATCAAATTTGTTAAATGGTAAACTCCGTACCTTTATGAATGATTACGAAGTTTTTAATTTTTAGAACATTGGATTAATTATACAGGAGATCCCTTAAAAGATTTTAGTTTAATAAGATTTTTAGATCGATTCGTGTTTAAGAATCCGAAACGTATAAAGCATATACCAAATAGTGGTCTTCAATCTGTATTACGAGCTAGGGAGAATTATAGACCGAAAGGAATTCGTGCTGTGCCAGTACAATCTAGCACTTACTTGAGTAGTGTACAGGAAAATATTCCGATTGAAGAACGGTTTCTTTACATGTGAGTATAATCCTATTGTAATATTGGATTAATTTGCTGATTATGTACAGGTATTTGCAAAAACGAAATAAAGAAACTGTATCTAATGAAGATGATGACAACAGCGATTTAGACTCTGTCGCAAGTGAGGAATTTGAGGAGATGTTAGATAAAATGATTAAGAAAAAAGACCATGATGTAGATTTAGATTATATGGAAGGTATTGAGGAAGGTTTTAAATTGAAGAACAATCGCTCAAAGACAAGCAAGGATGAAAAAGAAGATGAAGATGCAGAAGGAGAAGATGAGGAAGATGAGTTAGAAGATCACAATTTTGATAATGGTAGTATTTTTTAAAAGATTAATCTGATTCTATTAATTTTTTATCAACAGAAGTGTTGGATGAAGATGACCATGATAGTGAAATATTGTTCGATTCAGATGATGATAACCAAAATACAAAACGTAAAAAAGGAAAAGATGATACATCTTCTTTATTTGCTTCAGCAGAAGAATTTGCATCCATGCTAGAAGATGAAGGTACTTCAAAAAGAGCTCCGGGTGGCTCGAATGCTTGGGCAAATAAAGATAATGCTCGTAAGCATGATTAAATGATATAATTGCAATTTTTTTATTTCAAATCTTTTTAGATACACACCAAATTGCTTGGGAAGAAAAACGAGATCAATGGCTCAAAGGTTATAATACGGCAATGCGAAAAGATGATAATTTCAAACATAAGAAATCTCACAAGAGAAAGAAATCAAACACAAATTTTCAAAATAAAAAAAAGCGGACTTAAATTAAGTGTTGTCTCATTGCTATTTTATAATAAATGTTTTATTATTATGCAGTTTTATTTAGCATTCAGGAGGTAATGGGTTCGATTCCCGTTACCGTCTACCTTGTATGAGGTTTTTCCGGGGGTTTTCTTCATACACTTGTAGCGGCATGGTCACCGCGTATATGCACCATGTGCGGCTACTTAGGCGAATGCTGGGGTAGTATTTTCCCCCTCAGAACCCTAACTCCGTTCCTTCCTATCTTATCCTGACCACACCCATCCTTAATCCTACCATGCATATATGTGTAATGTATGTATGTATGCTGAGAATCCATGATTGTGGCTGAAGGAGCTCTGAAAGCTCGAGCAGCCCGCCCTCCTCCCGAGGGAGGAAATGAAATACATGACCTTTCCTTTCCTTTTCTACTAATATACTTTATTTGCTTGATTTACAAAAAAAATTTTGCAAAGTGCTTGTGTTTCACTATTTACATTTGCCTTCTCTATTTACACTCTTTACAGTCTCTCCTTTCTTTACTCCACTTACACTAACTTCTCTATTTTCTCTTCTCCCATTAACTCTCTTCTTCTGTTCCATGTTTCTTGCATCCACTCCACTCCCTTACATTGTATTTTCCTTCTAATTATGTCCTCTCTCATGTTCACTCCTTCCCTTCTTAGTTTTTCTACTTTTTTTACATATCCGTTTCTTTCGTAATACTCTTGTCCATATTCTATTCTTCCTTCTCTCATTTCTTTCCAGCATTCTTGTAGAATTTTACACTCCGTTCTTTTACTCATTTCCTCCACGTACTTTACTGCTCTATATCCCGCCTCCACCCTTATTTTCTCTACTTGCACCTCCTGTCTACTGATATATCCTGGTGTTTCTCTTTCCACCTCCAGTATTTTTCTTGCAGCTCCTCTTTGTATTCTTTCCGCCACCACACTTCCGCCCGTACAGTACCACAGTTTTTATCAGTTTCTCAAATAATAATTTTCTTTTCATGTCCATTTCAAACGGTCTTTCCCTACACTCCACACTTGTCCTATTAGCTTATTCCCTTTTCTCACTCGCTCTCTTATATGTTCCCCATCTTTATTGTCTTGTCTTATTGTGTATCCCAGGTATGTGTATTCCTTTACTTACTGTACCTCCTCATCCCTCCATTTCTGTTCATTCTTTTTCCGCCCCCTTTTCTCCATACCATTACCTTAGTTTTACTCCCATTGACTTCCAGATCTTTCCTTTTTAAATATATGTCCAACGTTTTTACCATCCCCTTCATTTCTGTTTCCCCCCTTGCTAATAACACTATACCATCCGCGTATGCCAGCGTTCACACTTTCATGTTCCCGCCCCCCTCTTGTCCCATTAATGTCTCCTCCAGTATATACCGCGAACAGGCTTGGGCTCAGTGGGCATCCTTGTCTCAATCCCTTCCTCGTTACAAATCCTTCACTCAGTTCCCCATTTACTCTCACCCTGTTAATCGTTTCTTCGTATATTTCTTGTATCCTTTCGCTTATCTTTTTTTTCCTCATGTACTCCCACTTTTGCCTGTTTACATTATCGCATCCCGCTGTTATGTATACGAATACCGCTACAATTTTACCTCTTTTATTTCCTAATTCCTTGTTTGCCATGTGCTTCAATATGTATACGTTATCCGTCGTTCTTCTTCCTTTCCTGAATCCTGCCTATCCATCTGGTAACAGCTTCTTTTCCTCCACCTCCGCGTATATTTTGTTGGCTGTGTTTAGCAATGTAATTCCCCTGTAATTTGTCATCCGATTCTTGTCTCCTTTTTTGTACACTGGGCAAATATGTCCTTCCCTCCACCTCTTCGGCAATCCTCCATATTTTGTTTATTATTTCCGTCGTCCTTTTTGTCACCTATTCTTCTCCGTATATCCACTTGTATCTCATCCTCTCTTGTCGCTTTCCCTTTTTTACCTTCTTTATTGCCTCTCTTACTTCGTCTTCTTTTATTCCTTCTTTTTTTCCCCTATCTCGTGTCATTTGTTACTTTGTCTTCCTTCTACGTCCTGTATTTGCTATCTCCAGAGCGTCTCTGAAATACCTCCCCTATTCTTTTATTTGTATTCCGGTTTGTGTCCTTCTGGTCCACATTTCTTTCTTTAAAAATTTCCATAGGTCTTCTTCTGTTTTTATCTCTTTAATCTGCTCTTCCTGTTTCTTTTTGCTTTCTTCGTTTTTACTTTCGCATGTTTTCCTGTATATCTTTACTGCTTCTTTATATTCTTCTTTTTCCATTTTCCCCGTTCTCCACCATTTTAGTGTTATTCTTGCCTTCCTCTTGACTTCCTTATATTTTCTATCCCACCATCTTTTCCACCCCATTTTCTCACCCTTCCATCTTCTAAACTTAACTTTTTCTGTTGCTTCCTCCATTCTTTCTCTCATTCCTTCACACTTTCTTGCACTCCATTATCTTCCCATTTCATTATTCCCATTTTTTCTTTGTACCTCTTTATACTCTCTTCTGCCCAGATCTTCTTAATTGTATATGTAGTTTTATTCTTCAACTGTTAACTAATTCTAGAAAGCCATTATCGGTGATTGAAAATTAAATATGTGTTTAATTTTGATTTATGTGTATTAAAAAAACTTAGGTGCAGGTGAACGCGAATTGAGCGATAGCGGGCCAGAGTGTCCAAGAGAAAGGATTTACATAGTCTTCTCGGTAGCACGTCTTGTGGTTAAATAGAAATGTGCTGGTAGTGGCGTTATTTTAGAGATTGGCTGTTGTATAAGTAGTGGGACTTGCTCGTAAAAGTGGTGAACGAAACCAACAACATTTTCCCCTTTTGTTTAAGTTGTTTATAGTCTTGATAATTTCTACTGTATTAATTTTGCGTAATTTTAATAATTACTGTAAGTTAAATCAAAACTTATTACTCTACCAAACCGCACTAGACGCCATGCAGGCCTACCAGAGTAAGTGGGTTGCCAAGCCAGCTACAGTGGAAATGGGCGGGGTCGTTATAAGGAGTAGAATGATTGAAAGGTAGTTTCAAACACCTTACACTTACTATCAACTAACAACACTCAATTCAGGAAAAATTGTCTCTAGGCGCCACAACAATCTTAAATTTTTCTAAAATAAATAATCAGGCGGAGTGTTAAGTTAACCCTACCTGACTGTGAAAGATAGGATTGTAGCCTACTCAGTAAAATCATACACAACTCAAATTAAATCACACTTGAAACGAAATTTATCCAAAAGCTTAATAAAATTTTGAAGTATAGAGACCGTCGTAAACTTATTGATCACACCCTGTACATACGAAAAATCCACGCACACTATAGAAAGCAAATTATTCCAATATTGCGCATGATCAAGGTAAGAAAGAGTAAAAAAAATGAACATTAAATCTACGGTAACTTAGGTTACCGTAAATTTATATGATCAAATAAAAAATGGAAGTAAATCTACGGTAACCTATTTTTCCGTAGATATAATTTCCATTTTTTTTACTGTTATTGGAATACTTGGCTTATTGCGCATGATCAAGTAGGGAATAATTTGCTTTGTTTCGTGGATCGTAACTATCCAAATTATGAAACGTTATTTGGTTACTTTCTAAGTAGCCCTCGTATACATATAAATTAATATTTCTAACTGTCATCAATTCTGAACTAATAATAAATATTGCCCAATTTAGAAAAGTCAAAATAAAAACTCTGTTTAATAATTTTTAAATCACCACACATTAGTTTGTTTCTGAAAGATTTAAATTGTAACAATCAGTGCTTTCGTCATAAATCATATCGAGATTTTCTGAATACTTTCATTTTAAAATGGTATTTAAGCATTAGCCAATATGAATGAATTGTAATAATTCAAATCTGGAATGTCTATTTAATAAAATATCTTGTTATCAGTGTTCTGTATTTTAATGACTGTTAAAGAATTCTAAATAATAATTATATATATATATATATATATATATATATATATATATATATATATATATATACTCGTATGAAATTTAAGTATACAAAAATAACTCTAAAAATAATCACATTTCTTTCCTTTAAAGATCTATAATTAGGTATTCTTACAATTACGTTAGGTAATCCTTTGTCCGGTGTAACGTGATGCTCATAGGGGGTGGTTTGCTTCAAGTAATCCTTTAATATGCACCCACACTTGTCACAACAGGAAAACAGAAAAAAAGCCGTAATATCTAGGTAATTTGGCCGCTGTACCACTCGCGAACATAATTGTCTGTTGTTCACTCGCACCTAACACGCCTGTAACAAATGGACCATCTGATTTATTGTTCGCCCTTCAGAACAAATGTTTGTCACAAAAAATATTTACTTCCACTTGAATGTTTATATAATCGATTTCATACTATTAACGATTGCACATGTACTACAATCAATGACAATAATGTCCACTACTGTCTAGCGTAGTCGACACACTTTTATTTTGTTACTTAAAGGGTTACTTTAGGTTTCCTTGTTAGATCGCACGCTTCAAAACTGAACACTTTAACTTAATATTTGCGGTTTTACTTTTAAATATGCCTTAACACTTTTTAAATTCTTGATAGAAAAACACTAGTGTTTCCTTTCAATTCAAAATAAATCCTTTTATTCGTAAACGTTTAAATACTTCATCCCCAATATGGGTTTTTGCAGTGAACTAGTATGTACTGCAGCACTAACTGTTTACAAACAAAAACCAGCACTGACCATTTTAAGGTCGCGCGATTCCCTTTTATTCGAGCTCAGCGACTCAATTATGCCTTAACAGGCCCTCGCTTAAATGCCTTCCGTGCACCATATTGTCAAAACGTCACAATGTTTTCGCTCCAAAGCCATAATCAACTTATCACAAACGAGAATCCATTGCGTCTCTTTGTCGAGTGGAAATCCTGAAAAGGGACAGGAAGCAAAAGATACGAGAACAATGTAGCCATCTTGAATTTCTTTACAAATACACTCACAACTCTTCAAAAAAACTATTGTTTATACTCAGATTCACTCCGTATACCATCCAGACTCAACTTTTTATGAAAATTTTTCAAGTGGGTGATATGTATTTCCGTGTAATTTATCAAATTCGAACACCATTTACCCTTAAACACGCATTCAATATTTATTATTGCGCAATGTTTGGACAAAATATACATAGATATTACTTCCTACACATTAATACAATACCAACGAATCATAAATTCACTCACTCACACCTTTAAAACCATTTTCTATCCAAAAGACTAGTGGCAATTCGGTAGCCTTTACCAATGCGGTCTCAGTAGGGGTTTTACCAAAACATTTTTCAAACAAATTTTATACTTTCCACTTGAAAACCTTTCTACAACATTCAAATACTCTTTTGTATGACACATAATGCTTTATTAAAATTCCAGTGGCGTATCATTTACACCAATTTACATTCTGCATACACAATTTTTTTCTCGTACAAACTTCATTCACACCCAAAATACGTTCCATACGTTAACACAACACTGCATGTACACGGTGCGTCAGAATAATCTTTTAAACTCTGCAAAATTCGTATTTTTTAAATAAAATCGAGAAAGGAATGTTGGGATACTAAACCAATTCGTTTCATAGAAAATAAAGCGTTATTGTCACCGTAAATCAGCATTATTTTTGTTATCAGTCTCTTATTGTGCCCTTCCTGGAATAAATTTATATTTCTTTATAACTTGCAGATGTCAGCTACTTAGTCCTTTGTGTTAATTTAAAACCTTTGATTTCTTGTCGAGTTTTTTGACCCCCAATCCGCGTAAATAATGTAAATAGCTAAGTGCGCAAGGAATTAATTATCAGACGCAAAATTACATTTTGAGTGTTAATAATTGTCGAGTATTACTCGTATTTATTTTATTACTAATTATCACATTCACACAGGCTAAAACAATAACTCCACCTACAGTTGTGGGGAGGCCACCTTACTCACCAGTAGATTGCAGGAAGTAGGTACACCACAGGACCCTTCCTTCCTTTTTTGTGTTTGTGTTTTTGGATCTAATTTTTGTCAAAATCAGGTAGTTGTTACAAGTATTATCCGAACCTCACCCTCCTCTGATTCAGCTACAGCCGTGAAAAATTTATAGTAAGTGACAGTAACTAAAGGTCTACTTTACAACTGGCATATGAACGTAGGGTTCGACAAATTAACTTTTCCAAATTTGCAATTGACAACCACTAAGTAAAATACTGACAAACAACTATATTAATAATTCTCTCGCAGATTCGAATCCAAGAATATTCACACCAGTATATCCCAGAAGAAATAATAACCCATTTCTGTCATTGTTTTATTATTTCCAGTCACCCGCAGAAGAAAGCGATACCCGAGTTGAATGGATCTATAAACTTAAAAGGAGGAATTGAAAGAAGAAGCCTCGAAAGTATTGCTTAGATACGGAAGGCAATGCCGTCGTTTTAGAGCAAGAATATTAAAATACCTACGAACATGAGAAGGAGAAATACCGATTCCCACTCCCATCGAAGTAAGGATAACACTTTCAGATCATTTAGAACTTACCCTTATCTGTCAGCGACCCGTCTCTTACCAATATAAAATAAACAATAAAATAAAAATGAAAATGGCAGAAACATGCGATCGAATCGCAGATGGGGCATAGGCGTTCATTTTGGTAGCTTCGCTACCGCAAATGTATTAGATGTTTACGGATGAGGGTATGTATACCTGTTGTAATTGTAGCGGAAAAGGGTACATTGGTAGTAAGTGTACAGGACCATTTAAACCATTTTGTTCTAGTTACGGACGCACGGAAATACTTTCATGAGACTGCCCTTACTCCAACTCGGGAAACTTCCAGCGTCGGTAGAGTAAACCTAGGGACCTTTACAACCACAGACCACACCACCTGGAAAATCTAATACCTCATTTTCTCTGAAACATGGCTGAACGTCTGGTTACAGTAAGTTAAGAACTTTCCCCCGCGAAACCCCAAACCGCCACTCACCGCAAATTTGCTTAACCATAGATTTTTCCTTTATGTGTCGATCTTTCAAACCCTCGTGTTAACGTTAATCGACACTGGACTGTGCCGTACGTAGGTAGAATAAAACGTAAGAGATCACCCGCGTGATCCTCCAGATATAAAGACGAACCGGTGGTGCGTCTACGTGATAAATTACAGTAAACGTACTCCTGTGTCTCGCAATCACATTCAAATTACTTACTTGAAACACCTGCATTCCGTCGGAAACAATTCTCAGAATTGTTCAATTTATTACGCGCAGTCCTAAAAGGTCGTGTAAACTCGACTCTGATTAATTCGTTTATAACAATTAATAAAGAAGCAATCTTTAATAATTATTAACGTAAAAGATCGTGATAAACTCCGTCTTCCCTGTATGTGTTAGTTAGAGTAAGTTTCGCTAATACGAAAAGTATACGCGTTTAACAAAAATAGACGTTTTGCCGAATAATAAAGAATTAATACATTTATTTTCGGGCATAAATAAATGTTAGATATTCATTTCATTACTGTAAATACGTTCTCCATTAATTAGGAAATCCTATGATTAGCTTGTTTAGTTAGGTTAAATGATTAAACGCGTACGTACAATGTGCCTTTAATACATATAAATAGTAACCTGTCCTGTATAAAGCATTCCCAGTACTGAGCTCATCCAGCCAGTGTGAAAGCCAAATCACGTATAAGAATAGTCATGCGCACCAAGGTTACTTTAAATTATTGATTTTCTCGTTGACCTGCTTAAAGACACCAACGCGTTCGTTGCCCCAGCTTATCTAAAATATATAGAATTTTACATAGCGCCACCTGAACAAATACCAGGCTACCGTGTACAGGGCAGGCCTGAGCAGTCGTAACAGACCAAATTAAATTGTCATTAGTAGGATTTTTGGGTCATAAGACACAACCATTGAACCACAATAATTTATATTTCCACAGAAACGGCTCAGGAGCCAGTGAGAACCATTACCGTCCATGGGGGACCAGCCAAACGGGCGCTGCTAACCAGGACATCCCGAGGAACACCCAATCAGATTTGTTTTGTTCTACTATTGTAATTTTTCGTTATATTAATGTTATTTCCTGTAGGTTGGATTATCTTAGATTTATAAAACAATAGGTAATATACGTTTAAAATAGTTTTGTTATGTTATTCAAAGAGTACAGTGTTGAGCGCCACGATACGAACCACCCCCGTCTTGTTAAGACAAGACCCGATTTGAGCTAGACCGAGGTAAATTAAATTGAACCCTTTTAAATTTAATTATTGTAAAGAAGGATGCATTACAAACGTACGAGATTCGTATGTAAAGGGTTGTAGTCCTGACTTTAATTAACCTGGACACGAAAATGTAATTTTCGTGCTTGACGACTGAAATTCGGTATTTATTTGCGGCCACGGGAATATCTATTTTAACACAATTTTCATTACGGAAACGGGACTTTCTGGAGATTATTATCCGATTGTTTGTCTGCAGAGACTTCGCTGGTCTCCCAGCTCGTTTGTGTATATGTTTCACACATGTAGGCAGGATAGGTTAATTAATCAAACGGGGACACACCCTTTGGTTAATTAGATGGATGCTAGACTAAACAGGCTTACACTTTCCAGACAAGCGATGTAGAAAATATCTGCACAGGCATTTTATCTTGTGAATATCCCCAGAGAAGTTCTCGATACTTTTCAGGCGACAACCTAAAAGTACAGAGTGGGATTTTGTGTACTAGGAGGTGCATGTTTACACTAAGCATATACCCGAGTAAGTGTATAGTGTACAAGTGTGATGTTGTTTTGCAGACGGGATCGATTAAAAATCTGCTAAGGCGGAAAAAATATTCGAAAACGGGTTTGGCGCATATGATCGGAAAAACCCCTGAATTGTTCGGCAGGTAGAATTAACCGCTTTTGCTTTCAACTAGCTCGGAAGACAGAAGAGAGAGGAAGTAAAAATAAAGTTGAGAAGTAAGTAGAGAAGTCAATTGAGAAATAATTTCGCGTTGCACCTACGCTTATATAGGAAGGGTTCTGTGCGTGATTGGATAAGATAATGGACGTTGAATTACGGTGGGGATTCTTAAGCCGAAATCTAAAAATGATTTCTTACTACGGAAGACGGGACTAATTATTGTTAATAGAAATGTTTAAGCAAAAACAAATTGTAATAATTTAAGGATTTACGTAAGGATATTGGGTTCTTTACAACTATGACGTAGAACATTCTTAATATTTTCGTATCGACGTCGGAGGAAAAAATTATTATATGGAATTTTGAAATTTTGGTAAAATTGATTTAATTAGCGAATAGTTATTTAAAAAAAATTGGAAGAGTTTTGGCTTTTTACATACTATCCCTTCCTTCCGCGGCGAGACGGTATGTTTCAGAAATCTACTCTTTTCACCCTTGCTCTCTCCCTTCGCAGCAGGATTCCGATGCGACGCCGGTTTCGTCGCTGGTGTCGGGTCAGGTTCCAGGGTGCTGGATGGTTTGGCTGTGGCATTAGGATGACATTGTGTCGCCGATGAGAATGACGTCACTTAACCGCCGTGCCACGTCCTCGGTCTCCTCTTAAGCCATACCGCGGCTACAGCTTGACATCGAAAGGTGGGCAAATTAAAAGGACGCTTCTTGGCTCTAGCACTCCGGACGGCTCTCCATCGACTCGAGCACTCGAAACTACTCTACTTACGGTGTCTAAGGAAATAATATTAACGATACAGGTAAAATAATGATATTACACGAGGGTAGACTAACTCAAAATACGTTAAAGTTAATGAAGAAAAATCAGGTAATATTTTGATTACGTCCCTGTATGATAGTGCACAGAAGTATACAAATTTTACTGTTAAGAATGCGCGATAACGAATTTATAGCTTGTTCTTTAAGCGTTCTCCACCCGGAATAAATAGGTCAGTACCAAAATCGATATTTTTAGGTTTGAATTACTGATTGGGTTTTAACAGTTTTACATCTGAATACTTTAAAACACTGACGTATTCTGATAATATTTATAACTTGACTTATTTCATTAATACGATGATCTAATTAGCTTTTTTGTAATAAATTAAAATTAGAATGAGAGGGTTTTTATCTTTCGGGCGTTTCTATCCGTATTTAGGACAGACTGATGTGATGATGGAAACAGGTGGCTACTGAATTTCCAAGTTTATTTTCAAAGAGGAAAATGGTGGTGGAAAGCGAGATTGGTGGGCGGGTGTTCTCGTATTGAATGCTTTTATACGGGAAGGATTTATTTTTTACAGAGGATCTATGTCGTTCGAGGCTGTCTTAGTTAGAAAAAACAGTGGTGGATGGGAATTGGCCATATGTCTAAGGTTGCTTGCTTTAAAACAGGCGATTCATATAATTCCCATTGACGAAATGAAACAGTAATAATACAATTTTTATTGATTCCTCCAAACAAGTTAAGCTTCGCATCATCACTAAGTGTTAAGTATGGTATTTTTCATTTAATTTTATTTAAGGTTATTACCGCATCGACGTCACCATAGTAGCAGTTTGTATCGCTTCCAGATCAAATTGAAATCAACTCTTGACACATATTCACGATTACTTGATGATAATTCTCCATTATTCCAAATGTGGTTCAATGGCATGCATACTGTAAAAGATTTTTCTCCGTTTTGCTCATCTAATTCTATTTGTAATGGTTTTTTATTATTTGGTGACTACCCCAAATGGCTTAGTGCTTTGCTCTTGCTTGCCGTATAAGAAATATATCCCTTAAGTGTAGATGTTATGCATGGATTTCTGCACATGTCCACTCCTTGACCACATAACTCATAACGAGTTTCTTCGAAAACGAAGTTGCTAAAATTATTGGTTAAGTTGCATGATTTTTGATCATCTTCTTTTTTAGCTCAAGCTTGCCTTCTATGTACAGAAAACTATCGTAAGTAGCCGTAATTAGATCTTTATTCTGAATTAAGATGCGTATTTCTTCAGAAGGTCCATACTTAGAAGATCCATACGGAAAATAAGCGTGAATATCTGACTTAATTATAGTATCATCAAAATGTACGTTTTGAAAGACGTTTAATGATTGGGCTATCGTCGGTGAGAACTGATAAACCAATTGATGTTAAAAAGTACTTCTCTTCAGATGTTAACTGCAATGAAGCTTGATGACTAATTAATGCCTTACTGTAGGATGATGTATTTTAAGATGGAATTGGTCCTTGATTAATTCTCAGGCCCATGTTCTTTTTGTTCTAGGCGTACTGTGAATGGTTCACTTTCACCAAAGTCTATTAATTCGCCTTTTTGATTAGTCAAGTTAATTGTTAAACGTGTAAATTAGCGTGCAGTATTTGGATGTCTAACACAGACATGTGTAAAATGTTTGGTTCTAATATTTTAGACTCAAACCCTAGCATGCGCCCAATGCAATTTTCTTTAGTAAAATCGATGTCCAATGAACTGTTTATCTCACATTTAAGTGTATTGTTGTTTGCTCTAATGATAAACTTTTCTGTGTTTTCTGTGTGAGTATTTTAGATTTTAGATAATCGCTAATTTCATCAAACTCATATGCACCGTGTGGAATATTAATCACTCGCAAGTGAGATAAATTTGTTCTAAAATAAAATCTATCGTTGCCTGTATAAATGTTTCTAATGTTGTTGCAATCGTAAAGTCCAACCAATCCGATAATGCATTTCTTCCCAAAATCTAGTTCTATCGGTGAATAGAAGTTATAGCTAGCCGTGTTACCAACACGATCTAAACTGAATCTTATTGACATCACTGAGAAAATTTGACGTACCGATTATTTATATAAAAATTGAAAACGTAGGTGTCCACAAATAATAGTATTAAATTCTTGGTCGTGGTTGTAATCATAATAAATTCTACATCCCCGAAAGTAGTTAATTACTTCGATTGGTGGTCGAAGATTACCGAGATTATCATAATACCATACTTTTTGTAGCAAACCCAATGCGTACCGGGTCCGCTTCGGCTATCTAAGTTAATAAGTCCAGATTAATGTTTAGGTACGCTATCTTGCATAAAAATATACCTAAAGTAGGGTACATTTTTGGTGTATTTCTTTAAATCAATATCTGTTAACGGTCTTTCGGGTTATTTATTCAGTTTTTTGGAAACGGTTTTAATATAACGCACCACCACCAGATTTGTATGGTTTTAGATAAAGCGCGCCGGAGTCTATAGCGATAGATTCCATTATGTGATTATGGCGCGATGTCACTTCTTGCAGTTTTAGTTTCATTGACTGCTTTATCAATTCCTGATGCGCCACCAGCTAAAGTACCAATTGCTGATGATTCTGCGAATAACGGAATAACAAATGGTAAAAACCCTCCTTGTTTGGGCAAGGGAATTACTCTCGGAACTTTGACGTTTTTATTTCCTCCTAAATTTTTTACCACACGTTTTACCGTTGAAAGCGCTGGCTATTGTGTCTGTGAAGTTTCTGTTAGGTTTAATTTTTTTAGCTATTTTTTTTTGTTAATGTAATGAATTTCCTCCATTCTTCTTGGATCGACGTTTACACCCCATTCCTAATTTTCTGTTTGGTTTCATGGTGGTACTGACTGCTAAAGCCACAGTTCGTTAACCTAATGTCCCGTCTGATGATTTAAAGCGTTCTTAAGCTTTTTCTTCTAAAATTTGATCTGCTTTATGTCTACTTTCTAAATCACGGTAATCTCTGTAACTGATATCATGAAGTTTGCACTGAGCATCTAATTGATTAATACCGGGGTCACCGCGTGCGAGTCGTTTCTCTAACTTTGTACCAGGACCACTATACTGGTAACCAGGTAAATGCAATTCAACCGGAAGTTTATTGATTAGAGTATTCAAAAAACCACCTGTACTCTTTCGCTTCTTACCTAACAGTGTTTACCTAGGTGGATAAAGCAGGATATTTATACCTAAATTGAGATCACAAAAATAAATCATTAATATTTGTGTATTTAGTAAATATTATACATTAGATAAGCAGGACGTTAATACAATATTTCCATTAACCATACAGTGTTATGTGAATTAATATTATACTTAGCATTTATAACATCTTCAATGTCTTTATCAATGGACCATGGACTTCTTTCTCTCGAAAACGACCGTACTCAACAACTTGTATGATCTTTTCATAGAAACACACTAAATTGTAAGATTCAAAAAATTCCAATCTATAGCTTATTACATCCTTTAAATTGAATAGTTCTCTACATTATAAGCATTGAATGTACAAGAACAGCAGTTGCAGTTTTCAACCATAATAGTTTTCAAAATTCTGTCATATCCTTTAATCGGTTCCCAATTGTAATAAATACCATGATTACTAGAGAGATTCATAATGTTGATTATAGATTATACCTTCTTCTTCGATTACATTTGACTAATCAATTTTGTTTTGAATTTCTTGCGATCGGAAAGATTGTAATTCTATATATGAATGCCATATTAGAAGCTCATTCCATTCCTTGATATCCAACACCACGTTATTGCTTTTATCACAGTTGCCACACCCCATACGCACTACTCGTGCAAGGTTGAGGTGTGTACTGTGTCCAATTTGCATATGTTTTGTATGATGAGTATCGTTCGATAGTTTATAATAAGCACAATCGATTAAGCATTCATTAACTGCTTCTTTATACACTTCATCCACATGTTGAAATGATGACCAGTCAGTGTTAGAAGAAGAATAACGTTCATCTTGTTCATTTTCTTTTAACAACCATTACTATTTGGACATATACAACGATGAACTTCTGAGTTTTATGCTTGCATTATAACAACTATACTTGCTTATACAATTGCACTACGACTAAACACTGTTTAAGAAATGATTCTAGCATGAGTAATTTACATATGGTGGGGTTATAGCACTACTATTAACAAAATGTTATGTTTGTTGCTGTTCCGGCTGCACCCTAACTACTTATGAACACACCCTTCACGTTTAGCAACGTTTCAAAATCTTCAATGTGAGTTTCTTGTTTGAAATACTCATGCAGGCGCTGAGGTAATACGCATTTAAAATCATCCATTTCCATCACTATACATCCACCGTACTTAGTATTAATTGCAGCCACATTCATCACTTCATACTTTTTGGATACCTCGAGGTCACACACAGGGTTTGTAATAGGTGCTTTGGTTTAACGCGGCTAACTGATAATGTTTGCTAACTAACTGGTCTCAACACACCTCGCTGTGGTTTATGTAATTTGAAAATTCTATTTTTAGATTTTTTCTTAAGAATTTATGACCATTCCTATTTTTAAATTTGACCTTGAAAGAATTTCCCGCCAAAAGTCCTGAAATTTTGCTCACGCGAGTAACGAACTGAAACAGAGAGGGCAAGTGATCTTCAGCCATAGTGCACGCGTTTCCCTATTCAAGGCCAAAGTTAGTTATATAGGTAACTAACCAGCCCTCTTGGCATTTCTATTTTTTGACCTAGAAATTTAAATTCTCCCACCAAAAGTCTAGCTCGCGCGAGTGACCTTGAGCCAGCACCTATATAATTAACTTCGACCTTGAAGCGGAGAGCGCGTACGTGCACGGCATATTAACTGACTTGACCTTGAATAAAATCCTAGAATTACTTGCTATTAAAATTTCAAAGAGACTGTAATATATAATTTACATGATGAAATTCAGCAGTTGATTCTAAAACATCATCATCATCATTTACTTCAACAGAAGAGATTATACTTAACAACTTCTCCTCGGTATTTGTCAATACATCCTTTATTTGTGGGCCTCCTCCTGTAACCATTCTGTGTTTCTTTATTTTTTGTTTTAGAATGGAAATCTTGCCAAGTCTAGACAGTAAATTTAACAATACAAAAATCATCAATTAATTTCTTACCTTTCTGCATTGTTTCCAATCCTTTTTCGCCCCAGGAATTGCATTTAATTCTGTTTCAATATTTTTCTACAATTGTTGTGCATTTTTGTATGTAAATGTAGCAGAAAATTTACTTTTTATTAGTTGTGGATTCTGCTTTATATATTGAAACAACATATGTCTTTGATTTTCTGAAATTCGCCCATCTCTAGCACTAATTCTACCTTTCGGGTCCATTGTAAAATTAAAAATGAACACAAAAATAGAGCTACGAGTGTGGTTTGACTTATACAACCTTCAAATAAGATTATAACCTTACGGGGTGTTTTCTTATAATGAAATTTATGAATAACCATTGTTTTTAGTCTAATCTATCTATTAATGCACATTTGGGATTTTGGCGGTGAAATACGCAGTTGTCATTGGTCGACAATTGGTTCTCGTACGAACTTATTTACGACTACCTCAAAAGCATTCGTTAAATACAAAACTCTAGCTAATACGCTCGAGAATACACTTTGTGCTACTAAAGCCTTTCGCATACGTTACAAAGCGTTCGAAATATTCGTATAAGTTGGGTAAACGAACGGTTTCAAGAATAGACCCAATGGTTGCCGACATATTCACAAAAGGTTTGAACTCCAGTAAACATTTTTGTTTAGAGCAATTAGGCATTCAAAGAATTGTAGTTTGACCCTAGATTATTTTATTTTGAACTTATGTATTAATAAAACTGATTTTAAGAGGGAGTGTTGGTGTGTAAAATGAGTTTTATAAAATTAAATAAGGAATTGTTTTTTTGTACAAAATGTGGCAACACTGATATGTATTTTTCTTATTTTTTTTTTATTAAGTTGTAGTCTACGGTACGTAAGAAATATGTGTAGAAAATATAAATGCAAAAAAAATGTGTTTCTCTGTTTTTAATTAACAATAATTTACATTCAAGTGGCCATAAAAAGTACTAATATGAAAATTAAATTAGAATAGTTTTACTGTCAAGGTTACTTACGTAACCTCGACAGCCATACTGCAAGTTATTCTCGCGGTCCACCGTTTCAATCCTTTGTTCAAGGTTAACCCTGACTTGGCAACCCCACCGTTTCAAGGTTTTCTGTTAATGGCTTGTCCAAGGTTACTTCTTCCACTCCAGTTCATTGGAGAATCACGAGGTCATCAACTTCTTCAACAAGGTTATGTACACATGTCATTACAAGGTCATTTTTTGCCTTTAAAAGTAGGGATAACTACACACATATACCAACATGCAATTTCCACGAGTTTCAGTATGTCGGATACCCCAGTACAAGATGATTGGGAGTCTAGTGAGTGCTACCAACCATTATCACTGTTTAATCTAAGTGCGCGGCGAACATGTGAACTAATACCAAACTGGGTTCAGTTTGAAAAAAATGGGCTACTACCTTCTATCACAACAGAAGCGCTCAGAAAGATATATAAGGATGTGCAGTGGAATTCTGAATGGTTTGCCAACTTGGATAAACGAATTCGATACTTCCACCATGACGGCTTCATGGGTAATTTGGGCAATTATTCACACACATTTGCCCTTCACACTCGTTATCGTCTTGTTGGCCATATGCATCTATGCTATGAATGCTACAAAGCATTGCAACCAAGGGACTACCGAATTATTGACCACCATACACATATGGATAGATGGGTTGTACTTTACCACATGTCACATAAAAAATACTGGTGCTCATCATGTAAAGCACCCCTAACAATGTTACACGAGGTATATGAGGATGATTCATGCATACTTTGTGGTGAAGTATACTATCTGGACAATTAATATTTTTTGATAATGTATATATTGTCTATAATAATAAATTATTTCTTTTTAGGAGATTATTGTGTTCTACAATGAGAACATGTGCGATATGCCACCAAACTTTTATTATCGTCAGTATCCCATGTAACACAAGGTTGGACCAAGGATGTCCTTAGGAAGTTTTATTCGGATATGCAAATATCCTGAGAACGTCTGGCAATTGCCAAAGGATGTCTGTTGACTGCCCAAGTGAGATTGTGTGGGACATCCTTAGACAGTCCCATTCTGGTCACTTGAAGAGACCCTGATCTGGCTTTGTTCGACCTGTTTAGTAAGTGCTTTCTAGGTTCACTTTTTTTTTTATAAATTTTTACGAAATTAATAAACTCAGAAAGAATAAATTTTATTTGTTCAAGTGTACCAATGCTATTCAGTAATTAATTATACAAGTAACATGTTTTACTCTTAAATATTGGAAGTAATCTTTAACATAATTCAATTTGTTTGAATATGACTTTCAATGTTCCCTATATAATGGATCATGGAATATATAGGTAACCTTTAAGAAAATAAGATTTATTCATCGTGTTATTATTAAAAATACGTCAATATAGTTATGGATCTTATTTGTTGACGTATGAAATTATTTTTTTGATACATAATAAAATTAACATATTTAATACACATTTATTGTAGGTAAAATGTAAAACAATTCTCAAAAAATAAAGTACAATTTTGATTTCTTTTATTTGGTGTTTCTTCGCATGCTTCAACCAGCTCTTTATGTCTTTTTCTACATCTTTTTTGTACATCCTTCTTTTAACCTTCACACAGATTCTGCAATGCAAATATGTATTACAAAATGTTGCATTATAAACATTATAGAAAGTTACCAGACAGTGCTCTACACAGATTCAACATTTGAAATTTCCTTTTACCCCTAATACCTTCCCAATTATAACGCATTCCTATGGACTTGCTTAGTACACGATTTAACGCTCGTTTTACACAATCATAATAATATGTTGTGTTGTCCCCAATAACATACAAGTAATTTACCTAAAAACAAGTATTATTCTCTAATAAGTGATCTACAGTTACTTACAAAACGACTGAAATTTTCTTGCTGTTCCAAAAATGACTAGAACTCTACCAGTTTTTCTTCTGATTTTACAGGAAATTCAGAATATATTGCTGGTACTACTTTTTCCTAACAAGTTTTAGTTTGCCTAGCAGTAAGGTTTTCCTTTATCAATTGTACGTGTTCTGACATTTTATTTATCCGTAGGTAACTCTAAGAATAATATTGCTTAGAATGTAAAAAAAATAATTACATAAGTACAAACCTAGAAACTTATTAATTGTTAAATTCTCATGGGTAAGTGTCCTTTCTAAAAACAGATATTCATTAGTGTCTCTTTTATTAAAACATAGTAGGTATATTTACCAAGTTCTAAGGAATTACAGCTACAAGATCGGGAGTCAGATCTTGATGAAAATATTTGCTGTACATTATGTAATTCTGAAGGAACGTAAATATAATACAAAAAAAAATTATTGAAAAAATATGAACCAGCACTATATTATTTTACCAGCCTGAAGCTGGCTTTTTTTCAAGGACATTCGATTAATGGTATAGTACCAACATAATGAAAAATAACAAAAAACTAAATATTCCGGCTTGAAATTACATTCGCTTTTTTTTAAATATATGAACTCCTTTATTTTACATGATACACTGATGTAATATGCCGTCAATGCGAATCGTCCGTCTCGATGTCGGCAATGTACAGGGTGGTTTTTTTTCGTTAATATTATAGGGTATAGGCTAAACGGTAAGAGATATAAAAAAACTAAGATACGTGTCCCGTTCTCTTTTTTAATGTATAGTTTAATGGCGCAATCGGATCTACGCTAACTAAATTGGTTTCGAAGATACAGAGTGATTCTCAAAATCCGCCGGTTTCTATTATCTCTTAGGACTCGGTTATTTATGGAGATAAAAAAGCTTTGGATACGAAAGTTTGATGACTTTTACGTTGAATCCAGTGGCGTTCTTAAAAGAAATATAGATGTTTTATTTTTTGAGATATTATCAAAAGTAGCATTTTCTTAAATGGGACACCCTGTATCTGATAATCTCAAAAAATTGCATTTTTTCTTGAGATTGCAATATATAACACTTAATATTTTGCATTGTCCTAAATAGCTAAAATACTAAAAAAACATTTTTTTTAGTTGGGCATGGATTTAATCAATTCTTTATTTTATAATAGGCATAATAAAATTGCAGATAATAACAATAATAAAACATTAATAAACTAAAACAACAACTATAAAAAACAAGAAAAGATTTATAACGACTCAACTGTAATTATTTCAAATACTTATATATAACAATTAGCATAGGTGGTTAATCACAAAGGTGCTCAAATTGTCTTCCATGCTGCTCGACGCATTTTGGGCTCTGCTTGTAACTGAACGAGTGGCGTTATAGATTTGAATATTTGGCGCTCTTCCAATGCAATTAATAAAATTTGCTCTGAGTTCTTCTACAGTATTACTTCGGGTTTTATGGACTTCATTTTTGATAGATCCCCAAAAATAAAAGTCGAGTGGCGTCAGGTCGGGGGAACGCGGAGGCCATCTGTTTGGTCCATATGTACCAAGCCAATTTTCGCCGAAATTGACATTTAGTAAGTCCCTTACCATGTGGCTATTATGTGCTGGAGCACCGTCTTGTTGTAAATAAACATTATTTCTTGCAGCTAATGGCATGTTATCCAACTCCATTATTACACATTCTTCCAAAATTTGGATGTATCCTTGAGCATTCAAATTTTAGTTAAGGACTGTTTTGATATAGCGCCACCCATACATGGAACCCAAACCGTCCTTGTTGTATCCTGGCGACCGTCTGATGAGGATTTATGTTTGACCAATATCGATTATTATGTCAATTAAACATTCCTTCGCTAGATATAAAAGCCTCGTCGGTCCATATTATATTTTGAAAAAAATTGGGATTCCGATTAATCTGCTGCGAATACCAGTGACAAAATGTTAAACGCCGCTCTTCATCTCCAGGATGTAAGTTATGAACCTTTCTTATTTTATATGGTTTATACTTATGCATTCTTCACGTTTTTAAAACTTTAGATTTACATGTGCCAATATCTTTCTCAATATTACGGCTAGATATCGACATCGTCGGATCAGCAGCAACACAAGCTAATGTATTTATTTCATCTCTTTCTCTATTTGCCTTATTGTAAATCTTACTTCTTGGTTTTCCAAATGATCCATACTCACTTAAATTGTGATATAATCTTTCAAATATTTGTTGTTCTGGCTGTCGTTGTTCCGGATAACGCTCAAAATATAAGTCTAGAGCTGCGTCTTTAGTTTTATTACTCCCAATGTAGCTCTCGAGCATATTTAATTTTTCATAATTTTGAAAATTATTCATTTTAATCACTTTTTTTAAAAAATATAATCGGAAACGAAATAAGAATACCAATACATAATTGTTACTGAATTTTATGACATGTAAACAAACAAAAACAATTGCTTAAAACATTCAATTAATGGCCAACTAAAAAATGTTTTTTACTATTTTAGCTATTTAGGACAATGCAAAATATTAAGTGTTATATATTGTTACAATCTCAAGAAAAAATGCAATTTTTTGAGATTATCAGATACAGGGTGTCGTCCCATTTAAGAAAATGCTACTTTTCATAATATCTCAAAATATCAAACATCTTTATTTTTTTAAGAACGCCACTGGATTCAACGTAAAAAGTCATAAAACTTTCGTATCCAAAGCTTTTTTTTATCTCCATAAATAACCGAGTCATAAGAGATAATAAAAACCGGCAGATTTTGAGAATCACTCTGTATCTTCGAAACCAATTTAGTTAGCGTAGATCAGATTGCGCGATTAAACTAAACACTAAAAAAGAGAACGGGACACGTATCTTACTTTTTTTGTATCTCTTACCGTTTAGCCTATACCCTATAATATTAACGAAAAATAACCACCCTGTACAAAACAATACAGAAAGCGTGAATTCAAAATTAATTTACAAAATTGGGGCGAAGAGGAGGATTATTCGAACAAAGTGGAACAAGCCCTATAGGCCGTTTTACGAAAAGTGCTCCACAATTTGAAAAATCCACCCCGATATCGGCAATTGAGCGTATATAAACCTAGAAGACGTGAATTCAACATTTATTTACAAAATTTGGGCGAGTCTTGGAAGAGGAAATTTATTCGTACAAGGTGGCATAAGCAACCATCTTTAATGCTCTATAGGCCGTTTACGAAAAGTGCTCCACAATTTGAAAAATCCACCCCGATCTCGGCAATTGCGCGTATATAAACCTAGAAGGCCTGAATTCAAAATTAATTACAAAAAATTGGGCGAGTTTTGGAAGAGGAGGATTATTCGAACGAAGTGGTACAAATACCCACCTATAATGTCCTGTAGGCCGTTTTTTGTAAAGTACTCCACAATTCGAAAAATCCTCCTTGATGTCGACAATTGCGCGTATTCAAATATAGTAGGCGTGTATTCAAAATTAATTTACAAAATTTGGGCGAGTTTTAAAAGAGGATTATTCGAACAAAGTGGCACAAGCACCCATCTTTAATGCTCTATAGGCCCTTTTTCGGAAGGTACTCCACAATTCGAAAGATCCTCCTCGATGTCGACAATTGCGCGTATACAAATATAGAGGGCGTGAATTCAAAATTCATTTACAAAATGTAGGTGTTTTGGAAGAGGAGGATTATTCCAACGAAATGGCACAAGCACCCACCTAGAATGCCGTATAGGCCGTTTTTCGAAAAAGTACTCCACAATTCGAAAAATACACCTCGGTGTCGACAATTCCGCGTATACAAATAAATTAATTTACAAAATTTGTGGAGTTTCGGAAGAGGAGAATTATTCGAACAAAGCGGCAAAAGCACCCACTTATAATGCCCTATAGACCGTTTTTCGAAAAGTACTCCACAATTCGAATAATCCTCTTCAATGTCGACAATTGCGCGTATAAAAAAATAGGAGGCGTAAATTCAAAATTAATTTTCAAAATTTGGGCGAATTTTTGAAGAGGAGGACTATTTGAACAAAGTGCCACAAGCACCCACCTTTAATGCCCTATAGGCAGTTTTTCGGAAGGTACTTCATAATTCGAAAGATCCTCCTTGATGTCGACAATTGCGCGTATACAAATATAAAAGGTATGAATTCAAAATTAATTTACAAAATTTAGGCGAGTTATGGAAGAGGAGGGTTATTTGAACAATGTGGCATAAGTACCCACCTTTGATGCCCTTTAGGCCTTTTTCCGAAAAGTATTCCACAATTCGAAAAATCCACCTCGATGTCGGCAATTGCGCGTATGCAAATATAGAAGGCGTGAATTCAAAATTAATTTAAGAAATTTTGGTGTTTTGTCTATAGACCGTTTTTCGAAAAGTACTCCACAATTCGAAGAAACTCGTGTTGTTATTCTAGTTGAGTAGTTACTAACGGATAGGTTATAGATAGTTTGATTTTCAAATCAATGATACGCCCTGGAGCGGGGGGGGGAGGGTGCCGTAATATTCATTGTGCAAGGGAAATTTTCTTGATGTGTAATTAAGTACTACCGAACAGACCGATTGTATTCGGTGCAGTTTGATTCTACGGTCTAACTTATAAATGTACTCTAACTCATCTATGTACGTATATTTCAATATGCGGTCAACCCGGTTTATTGGAAAAAATAAATATGAAATGATTTATTTGGATATTTTATTATAAATAATAATGCTGACTTATTTACGTAACTGGAACAATTTATAATTTATCGATTTCTAATTAGCGAATAATTAGACATAAATTTTTATATACACTAATAGATAAATATTTAACAAACAACTCTTTTACCTTTTCTTTATAATCTGCAAATTACCTATCACCTAATGAAACAATAAACGATTAGGGTGAAATTGGAATTCCTAATAAGATCACATACGGGTGTGGAAAAACATTATTATGGATCTGACTTATAATAAGGTAGAAAAAACCCAATAAGCATTATATGAGTGTGAGAGAGACATAACTTTACCGATGTTGCCACTTGTACATAGTTGCATGTAGGCACAAAATATGAACTACTTAAGTCTCCTTCAATCTAGCTTTAACATTTCTAACGAAACCAAAGCAATTAAGATGATGTTGAAAAGTCGCGTGTGCTTTGACACTATTAAGTAAATACTTTAGACTTAAACATCGAAGTTTATTGTAATTGCGAATTTATGACATGGTTCAATTACTACTCGTAAGAAGAGCCAAGATGAAACTTACGAGAGCTACAAACAAGAACATTAACATTTACATTGATAGTATAACTTAAGTTTAAGGTTTAACTTTAGCATTATAATTCTTAAAAATGAACAGAATACACTTTTTTCAAAACTCTACTTTATAAGGTTTTCAAAAGACCTCCCCTTGCGCAAGGCAGTAACCTAATCTGTGATACAACACTGCCATTTCTTGGAGTTCGCGCTCTTCATTTAAGTTACGACCAGGATGCTCACCATCGTTACCATCAATGCTACTGCATTTTCTACACGTATTTAAACATCTAAATCTTTCAAATTTACAAACAGTACGCATAATCGTACTTTCTGATGGAATTGGCCTTTTTTCAAAGGAAAATGCAAACCTACCCATTATTTCTAGTGTAGCGCTTCCTGAATCATACCACTTAATAATCTGTATTATTTCTTCAGTGGAATACATGAGTATTTTGTCGGACTTGCAAAAACACTGATTTTCAATTCTAGTTGACAGTAGCAATTAAATGTGTCATTGACAGTAGCCTCCTCAAAAGATGCATGTATGGCATCAGCGCTTTTAGTTTGTTGTGTATTCTATCTCACTTAGCACGTGAACTGATTGTACTGTCTTTGTTTTACTTATTATAAGTCAGACCCGCGATAATATTTTTCCATACCTGTATACCATCATGTATAATTATATGTTTTTAAGTAGAAATCGTTTTAATTACTGTTAAATGCATCAGATTTACGTGTTAGAAAAGCCATATAAGCCAGTTTATATACAGTTTTCCTAATAATAACAATATAAGTGGAACAGGGGCACTACTTTCACTTTTGACCTTGGGGAATTTCCAAGGTCGCCCACGTGTAGGACGTATTTTTGACCTCGGGTTTGGTTTTGGAGTTAGTCTAGGGGTAGACCCCGGAGTTGACCTTGAGCTAAAAATTGTATTCTAATAAAGGACCCTAGTCTTGTAAGGCCTGTTCGCGGGTTTCGCCCCTGTCATAAAAATTGTACTCTAGTAAAGAAGAATTAATAGATAAGATGATGATATGTGTTTTGCTCATAATAAAAGGATTTATTTAAGCTGTGTTTATTATTAGAGCCAGTTTGATTTTTGATCAAATATTTCAAGGAAAAACCCCCACCTTAAACGTATCGATACAATTTTTAAGTGGTTGCTTTGGAAATTTTTTCAATAACTTAATTTGCTAACTTATAAGATGACTCTCGCCTCTTGCCACAAAAAAATTGTATTCTAATAATAATTGGTGGGAGGAATCAATTATGACAAGTGTTTTTCATAATAATAAAAAGATTTATTTATTTAAGCTGTGTTTATTATTATTAGACCCCGTTTTTCGTTTTTATCAAGGATATAAAACCCTGGCATACCGATTATGTTCTATGCGGTTTTATATTTCTATTGTATATAATATATTAAGCATTTCGCTATGTTTAAAACATTGTTATTCATCTTTCGCGATCAATTTTTACAATGTATAACTTAAATATATACAAATATAATTATCATTTATGGTAATTTCCATTTATGGTAATTTCCATTTGTAGGTAGTGACCTTTTACCTATATACGAATTTATCACAATACGCAATTAAGACGATTTTACCTTCAACATTTACATTGTATACAAAAAATTACAGTAAACCTTTAATATTTTACTGTCAGTTGATAACACTATTAAATGGTTGCGCATATGTATTAATGGTTACACACATATAGATTGTTCACGTTCCATTTTAATAGTGCTATAAACTAAAAGTAAAATATTAAAGATCTACTGTTAAAATTGTATGTTTCTAATCACCTTTCGCATTAACTGCAAGGTCGTTAAATGGGCCTTGTACTATTCACGTACAAGTGGTGTATCGACAATATTTATTGAGTAGCATAACAGACTGCTGTAAATGCATCAGACAATTAAAAAAACTGTTAAGTTTTATCTAAAAACAAAAATGAAAACTAGATACGTGTCGTGAATAGGGTATTTTAAAAACGAACGATGCATGCGCTACATTTTTTTAGCTAACCCCGTATTTTATTTTATAGAAGTGACCAACCTTAAGTTTTAAGTTGTATTTTTATGTCTATTGAGATACCTAATGCAATGTAAGTTTAAATTAAACATGAATTAAAATAGCTAAGCTGCATTATCGATATACAAGCTGCGGATCTGGATTTTTTATGCATACACAAATTGCTTTAAAAATAATAAATAGAATAATTAGGCAATTATGTATTATAACTTCATTAATATGAATAGGAAGGTAGCATTTACCGCATCAATGCGTGTTAAATTAATATGTTTACAAATATTTTAAAGAAAATTGTTACTGCAAAATAATCATCACCATCAAGGATTTGAGACACATTTTCTTAACCCGCTTGAGTGGTTATGTTGTAATAACTTGTTAACTAGTAAAACATCTAATACCCTGATACTGTTTCATAATAATGTTCACCCGTCAGTAATTGTACTTTAAATACACGCAAGGGCTAGTACATAATATTTTATTTTACCACTAGTATCAACGGACATGGGGTTATTCTTAAAAGTTAGCTGCCTTTCATCACGACTGTGGGGGTACTACATGTGCTTCGAAATCTTGTTTCTCTGAAGCTGTACCGCATTAATATTTCTTGCGATTATCCAACTCCGGGTCAGTAGCATGTTTTCCAATACACAAGACAGTATCTTCAATATAGTGATGTATGTAGCGAAATGGCTCTGTCTTCTCCTAGAACTTGTTCGTGGGCCTTGTATTATAATAAGTGGTTTAATGGTAACCTGTAAGACAGGTGTAGGACTGCGCAACTTGCTCTGGGGGCTTTGTCCCCTTGTCGAGGCCCCATTGGCGGAAAATTTGAATTTGTATGTTAAGTCTGCAGGTTACGACTGGAAATATGAATTTGTATTGTAATAAGGGGTATAATGCTAACTTGTAAGGCAGATGTAGGGCTTAGCAACTTATTCTCAGGCCCTCGCCCCTCGACCAAAAATTTGAATTTGTTTGTGGCGCCATCTATGAGGAGAAACTTGAACTCTTATTATAATAAGGACATAGGGCTTCGCAACTTACTTTCGGGTCTTACCCCTGGTCCCTTGGCGGGAAATTTGAATTTGAATTTGTATTTAAGTATTTACATTCTGATTACCTATTGCGAGAAATTTGAACTTGTATTCTAATAAGGGGCTTATTGATAACTTATAAATTCGTATTCCATTAAAAGGGACTCTAATGCTAACTTGTAAGGCAAGTGTAGGGATTCGCAACTTGTCCTGACACTAGGAGTAAAATCTGAATTTGTTAATTACGCCATCTACTTGTGTATATACTAACGAATGTTTTCTGTAATACAGCTGGCGCCATCTAGCAGTATATTTTAAAAGTACATACAGGTCCCTGTAATGGTTGTGGTGGGAAATTTGAAATAATGGGTCTAACACTAGCTTTTAAAGTAAGACATGCATTTGGGCCTCATATAGGTATAATTTTTGGACGCGAGGCTTTCGGTGAAGGCTGTTTCGGCGACCCCCACTCTAACCCTCCCCTAACATAACAGAGGTTGTAAGACAGGTGTAGGGCGTCTTAACTTGTTCTCGGGTCTTTGCCCCTTGGCGTGACCGGAAGATGTTCATGGGCCCTTGTGTATTGTCTTGGTACCATTGTCGAAAAATTTGAACCTGTATTATAATAAGGGGCCTAATGCTAACTTGCAAGACAGGTGTAGGGATACGTAACTTGCTGTCGGGGCTCTGCCCCTTGTCGAGGCCCCATTGGCGGAAAATTTGAATTTGTATTCAAGTCTCTACATGTTATGGCTGGAAATATGAATTTGTATTGTAATGAGGGGTATAATGCTAACTTGTACAACAGATGTAGGGCTTAGCAACTTACTCTCAGGCCCTCGCCCCTCGACCAAAAATTTGAATTTGTTTGTGGAGCCATTTATGAGGGGAAATCTGAACTTGTGTTATAATAAGTGGGCCTGATGCTCGCTTATAAGAGAGGCATGCGGCCAGGCAACTTACTTTCGGTCCCTTGGCGGAAAATTTGAATTTGTATCTAAGTGTTTACATTCTGATTACTTATAACGAGAAATTTGATCTTGTATTCGAATAAGGGGCCTATTGCTAACTTATAAGACAGACACAGGGCTTCGAAACTTGCTTTTGGCTCTTAGCCCTCTGGCACCTAGGTGGTGGGAAATTTGAATTTGGATTCTAATAAGGGGTTCTAATGCTAACCTGTAACACAACATAAATAAAGTTTGCCGTGAATAGGATTTGAACCTACGACTATTCTAATAAGGGGGCCTAACGCTAACTTATAAGACTGGTATAGGCCTCTACAACTTGCTCTCGCGGCCTAATGCTGACTTATAAAGCAGGTATAGGGCTTCGTAACTTGTTTTCGAGTCTTCACCCCTGGAGGAAAGTTTGAAATTGTATATAAGTCATTGCAGGTTATGGCGGGCCGGCCGTCAAATTTCCCAGCACCAAAGGGCCAGGGGGCTAAGACCCGACAGCAAGTTGCGAAGCCCTATGTCTGTCTTATAAGTTAGCAATATTCCCCTTATTAGAATACAAGTTCAAATTTCTCGCAGTAAGTAATCAGAATGTAAACACTTAAATACAAATTCAAATTCAAATTTCCCGCCAATAGACCAGGGGCTTAAACCCGAAAGCAAGTTGCAAAGCCCTATCTCTGTCTGTCTTATAAGTTAGCATTAGGCCCCCGTATTATAACACGAGTTCAAACTTCCCCTCATGGCTGGCGCCACAAACAAATTCAAACGTTTTGTCGAGGAGCGAGGGCCTGAGAATAAGCTGCCCTACATCTGCCTTACAAGTTAACATTATACTCCTTATTACAATACAATTTGATATTTCCAGCCGTAACCCGCATACACTTAAAATACGAATTCAAATTTTCCGCAAATGGGGCCTCGACAAGAGGGCAAAGCCCCGAGAGCAAGTTGCGCAGCCATACACCTGTCTTACAAGTTAGCATTGGACCCTTTATTATAATACAAGGCCCACGAACAAGTTCTGGGAGAAGACAGCGCCATTTCGCTGCATACATCACTATATTGAAGATGCTGTCTTGTGTATTAGAAAATATGCTACTGATCCGGGGTTGGATAATCTCAAGAAAGATGAATGCAGTACAGCTTCAGAAAACGAAGATTTCGAAGCACATGTAGTACCCCCACAGTCGTGATGAAAAGCAGCTAATTTTTAAGAATAACCCCATGTCCGTGTGATACTAGTGGTAAAATAAAATCTTACATTTTAGCCCTCGTGTAAAGTAAATTTGATCTACATCTATGATAATACTAATTTTATTTAAAGCAATTTGTGTGTATGTATACAAAATCCAGAGCCGCCGCTTCTATATCGATAATGTCATCTGGAGTGAGAGAGAGAGAATGTTTGAAATTCTTGGAGCCAGTTTAAACTTTTGGCGGAAAATTTGTTCAAGGTGATCTAAAAATAGATATATCAAGGTCATCATCATCATAATACAATTCTTAAAAATCTAAAAATATAATCAGTTCTTGTCAAGGTCATTTGGAGTAAGAAAGAGAGAATGTTTGGAGCCAGTTTAAATTTTTGGCGGAAAATTTGTTCATGGTTATCTAAAAATAGATATGTCAAGGTCATCATCATCATAATGCAATTCTTAGAAGTCTAAAAATGGAATTAGTTCATGTGAAGGTCATCTGGGGAGAGAATGTTTGGAGCCAGTTTAAACTCTTGTCGGGAAATTTGTTCAAGGTGATCTAAAAGTAGATACGTCAAGGTCATCATTATCATCATAATGCAATTCTTAGAAATCTAAAAATAGGATCAGTTCATGTCAATGTCATCTGGAGTGAGAGAGAGAATGTTTGGAGTTCTTGGAGCCAGTTTAAACTTTTGGCGGAAAATTTGTTCAAGGTAATCTAAAAATAGATATATCAAGGTCATCATCACCATAATGTTATCGAAAGATTATTATACAATACAAACAATCAGGTTCATTTAGAGCGTGAAATACAAAGAAAAGCTTTATTCATGAATGCAAATCATGGAATTTAACTTGTTACTCCAGACCTTTTTTATCAGAATCTTCGTTAGAAAAATTGTGTAAACCAACAAAAAAAGCATTAATATTTACATTTCTGATAAATGTGAGAAAAAAAAACCAACGCAGCGTTAAGCTAATTGCATTACTTAGTTGCAAGCCGACTACTTGGTGTATAAAAATAATGCTAAAGCGCTTGAATTGAAAAACTAGTCCTTTGCATGTGTTTTTAAATATCAATAAAAAGCTACCGTTCAATTTGAAAATCAGTCGTTATACATATGATGTACATAATTAGTTTTAAAAATATGATGTGGGGTATCCATGCATAACGGTGAACTTCTGAGTTTGGATTGTTCCAGAAATGATTTTATTGCTGCTTGCATGCTTTTACTTCCTGGCAATTGCACTACGTTAATTAAACACGGTTTACGAAATGATTCTAGTTAAAGCATGCATAAGTTACATGTGGTTCGGGTACTACTATTACAAAGAAAATGTTACGTTTGTTGTTTTACCGACTGCACCGAAAGTACTTATGAACACATCCTTCGTGTTTAGCAGCGTTTTAAATTCTTCAATTCGAGTTTCTCCTTTGAAATAATCATAAAAGCGCTGAGGTAATACACATTTAAACTCATCCGATTCGAACACTATACGTTCACCGTACTTCGTATTAATTACTGCCATATTAATAACTATATTTTTTTGATATCTCCAGGTCACACGCATTTTTATAGAGTTTGCAGTAGGTGCTTTGGTTTAATGCAGCTAATTCCATGTTTACCCATTTACAACTTGCTAATTGACTGACTCATCTCAACATACAGATCGCTGCGGTTTATATACGAAAAAACGCCTCCTTCAGTAGATTTCTAAGACTTGTTCCCTACAGGTGACCTTGAAAATTGATTAAAGCTTTCTCATTCATAGCGAGATATGAATAAAGCTTTTCTTTGTATTTCGCCATTCATGCTCTAATGAACCTAGTTACCAAGAATTGCAATATGCGGATGACCTTGACATGAACTGATTCTATTTTTAGATTTTTTAAGAATTGCATTATGATGATGATGATGACCTTGACATATCTATTTTTAGATCACCTTGAACAAATTTCTCGCCAAAAGTTTAAACTGGCTCTAAACATGCTCTTTCTCTCTCTCTCTACTCTCTCTCTCTCTCTCTCTCTCTCTCACTCACTCCAGATGACCTTGACATGAGCTGATTCTATTTTTAGGTTTCTAAGAATTGTATTATGATGATGATGACCTTGACATATCTATTTTTAGATCACCTTCAACAAATTTGCCGCCAAAGGTTTAAACTGGCTCCAAACATTCTCTCTTTCTCTCTCACTTCAGATGACCTTGACATGGACTGATTCCATTTTTAGATTTCTAAGAATTGCATTATGATGATGATGACCTTGACATATCTATTTTTAGATTACCTTGAACAAATTTCCGGACAAAAGTTTAAACTGGCTCCAAACATTCTCTTTCTCTCTCTCTCTCACTCCAGATGACCTTGACATGGACTGATTCCATTTTTAGATTTCTAACGATTGCATGATGATGACCTTGACATACCTATTTTTAGATCACCTTGAATAAATTTCCCACCGAAAGTTCGAACTGGCTCCAAACATTCTCTCTCTCCGAACATTCTCTCTCTCTCACTCAGACACTTACGATTTACATGAAAATTCGACATATTCCCCATATACAAAGCAATAAGCGAGTGACCTTGAACTGGTCCAGAAACTACTCTATATCACTACTTCGCCCAAACTTTTTAAGTTAATTTTGAATTCACGCCTTCTATATTTGTATACGCGCAATTTTCGGCACCGAGGTGGATTTTTCGAATTGTGGAGTAGTTTTCGAAAAACGGCTTATTGGGTATTATAGGTGGCTGCTTGTGCCACATTGTTCGAATAATCCTCCTCTTCCAATACTCTTCCAAACTTTGTAAATTAATTTTGAATTCACGCCTTCTATATTTGTACAGGCGCAATTGCCGACATAGAGACGGATGTACGACCTATTACATCACTATATCATGTAAAATAAAGGCGTTGGTGTATTTAAAAGAAGGCGAATGTAATTTCAATTATTTAGTTATTTTATTATTTTTCATTAGGTTGGTACTATACCCTTAAGCTCTTCAATTACATAATGTACAGCAAATGTCTTCATCAAGATCTGACTATATCTGACCATAAGCGAATGCCCTTACAAAAAAAAGCGAATTTAACTTCAGGCTGGTCACTATCTTAATCTTTAAAAGACCTATTTTCATATTGATGCTTACTGATGCTTAAAGGCCTAATAAAGTTTATAATATAAAAGGCACAATTCACAACAAGTTTATTATTTTTCAAAAAATAGAACAAAACTAAAATTAACACTAATTATTATTTAAAAACTTGAACTAAACAGAAAGTGCACTGAACAAACAATCAATGTGTAAAATAAAAAATGGCGTATCTAGGCGTCCAATGAGGTGATCAGCTGGCTAGCCAATCATGGTCGAAATGATTTGAATTTAAATTAATATTAATTTAGGTATTAAAAATAATTTGTTTAAATGTCTGTATTAAAATTCGATCGATTCATACTGGTTGGAAACTATGCAACGACTTTGTTAGCGATTCTAATTAACAAAACATGTAGGTACGGAAGGAATAATTAAAATTTACGGTAAAATCTATTGGATTTAGCTGTTTGGGTAATTAATTGTGTCATTGCAGTCTCAGATCTTCAATTCTAATAAAATTATAAATAGAAAAAGCGTTGTAAAAACAAAAGAGATGAAAAGAATTCTAATTTGTCAGCAGGAATTGGCAGCAGTATTTCTAAAATATTAAATTACAGAACTATTAGAATTGAGGTAGCTGAGAACGCACGCGGAACCATCAAATGTACGTTTTTGTATGTGTTAATTTAATTTCCATAATTACTTTGTAGTAGTTTACAATATTAACATTGTTATTATATTATACCAATCATTAATTCGAGTCTCAACCAATGTTTGGGAAATACATTAAATACAAACTGTTCATTCCCGAAACAGAACCTAAACGGATGAACCAGAAATTAAAGGTAATGAAAATCTCGCTGAAAAACAGATGTGCCAGTAGAAACGAGACACCATCCCCTCCACTTTTTTTACGTCACAAGCCCCGCCCCCTGGGACACCCCTTCCACTTTTTGTTCACATCCACGTGGGAGGCGTATTTTATGCCGGCCTTTTTTTTGTACTCGCCTACTTGAGGGGGCGTATTTAGGCCTTGACATTGAGCTTGAGTTTGGTTTTGGAGCTAGACTAGGGGTCGGTCTTGGGGTTGGGGGAAAGGCTAGGGGTGACGGTTATTTTTTTGTGATTATCTTGTAGATCATTTTGTTTTCTGGGACTAGTGCTCTGATTTGAGGGCTAGCATTTTGGTTGGTTAAGCTGGCCTTGTAATTAGACCTGGGAATGTTTTTCAATGACTTGATTTGCTAGTTTTATAAGATGGCCTTCGTCGCTGCCATAAAAATTGTATTCTAATAAAGAAGAATTAATAGATAAGATGATGACAAATGTTTTTCATAATAAAAAAGATTTTATTTAAGCTGTGTTTATTATTAGAGCTAGTTTGATTTTTTATTAAGGATATAAAAACCTAGATCTTAAACGATTATGCAATCTTTAAGCTTGAATTTCAAAATGTTAACTCAAATTTTTTTTCAATATCTGAGGTTAACATATATTTTCTGGCTATTAATTAATTAAATTCTATCTGAGGTTTAAATATCATTCTGATCTAGATAAAAATTTTACACATTTAATGCAGCAAATATTTGTTCAATCCTCGGTAGTGGATAAAATATGTCCTCCAATTGTTTATTAAATGCTATGTAACTTCCACATATTCTAATCGCCTCATCTGCTTTAATTACTGGAACAATATACGATGACAATTCGCTTGCTAATATTGGAGTTATTACATCTCCTGCTTCTAATCTCTGTAGCTCTGCTTCTACTTTAGCCTTTAGTATAAGTGGCACAGGTTTTGGTTGTTGATGTATCGGTTTCGCACCATTCTTTTAAATAACTACAGAAGTTTCGTCACTTACACTATTACCTGATACTTTTGATAACAATTTAATATGTTTGCCTTTACATACATGTAAATGACCTTCTATCGAACACCTGTTACACGCAAACTTTTTATACCTATATTCTCCACCGTGGTTCTTTCCACACCTAAAACAAGAAAATTCGCTCTGCTTTGGTTGCTGGAAATGGTGATTTCGATCACTCCTTGAATAACGTGATTGTCCACTGTCGATAACATTACTTTGTCGATTTGTTTTCTCTCTTCCCATTGCTTTGTTGCTTATTTTCCATTTTAGATGAATTTTGCATCGCAGGTTCCTTAGCAATCGCAATTTGTACTATTTCGTCTAACCCTGTATCTATATTTCTTCTACCAATCGAGAATTTTGAATCTTTATGAATCTGTCTAATAAGAAGCTGGTTAAATTTGTAAACTGGCAATTAACAGCTAATCGCTTTATTGTAGTATACCACTCTAATACTGATTCAGAGTTCATTTGGAATGATTTATAAAACATTACCCGTTCTCTATGCGCCTTAATTTGTGGGCTGTACTGCTTCTTTAGTATTTCCATAAGCTGTGCACATGATTTTACCTTTGGATTGGCGGAAAGCATAAATCCCTCAATGTTTTATATACTTCTGTATTTACCAGACTAACATTGCTACCTTAATACCTTCCTCTGTTGCTCTATTTGCCGTACAATACCGTTCAAAACGTTCCATACAAATGGTAAAATCGTCACTTTCGTGGTATTGCGCCATCACACCCACTATTCCAGTTCCCATAACGTGGTGCGGTTCATATTCTGCCATGTTGAATTTTTATTTCTGTATTTATTCTGATAATCCCTTCACGATTTCAAATTATACTCTTTTTAATTACTTTTTGATCCTCGTCGCCAAGTGTTGTGTCGCACAGTTTAAGGAATAACGACTTTTAAATATATATGTAAATTGCCAAAATAGTTTATTGTTTAACACGACTCGTGTTGAACGTCGCTCACGTCAACATGCTGTGTATTGTCGTTGTTTCGTACAATGTTGTCAACGTATACTTTAAATCCTATACATTGCACTCGCCTTCATCGCTTGCTGCTGCAGAGTTCTTGTCTTTGAAGCTTTTACTCATGTCCCTACATTTAAAAGCAAGCATCTGTCATTCATTCAGAAGATTCAAGTGGAAAATGCATATTACCTTTGAAGACCGAAATCGTTAACTATAAAAAGGGCAATGTCACCAAATAGGTTAACTTATTTTTCTCCACATGAAAGAAAGAAGAGAGAGAGTTGGAATTGGCAGTTCTCCTATACCGGTGCTTATACATTTAATGAATCTTGTTTTCATTACTATACTTATAGAGCAACTTAGTTATAACTGAAACATTGATACCTTTTCTCTCTTATTTGAACAAGTCTAAACTCTGATTATAAACGTAGATGGTCGAATAGGATATATAAATATATACATTTTTTATGTTATGGACCATAGAATTAATTTATTCAAATACATACATTTCTCAAGCAAAACAGAGATTAAGGTTTTTTGCTTTGTACTTTTTACCTTCCAATCTACATATACATATGTAGGTATAGAAGGTATGCAATCGACTTTTTATTTCACTATCGTTTAAATTTTTTCAATATCTGAATAACAATAATTTTATAAGAAAAAGTTTCGACATATTTTTTAAAGAAAATTTAATTTTACATAACTTTTGTTTATAAAGTTTCTTAAAATAATGCAAAGCCTAATAATTAACTAAATATGAATCAAAATGGTTAAATTGTATTATTGATATTTTACAGAAGCGGGCAGCTTTGGAATTTTTTTAAGTTAACATAATTATGTATATTAATCTCTGTCTGACATAACATTTTAAACATCACTCTGACATAAAAATTATTTCATTTTTTTTAATTTCTACTTTGTACGTTGTTAGGTCGTGTGTTTCATACCAGATATTTTGAAATTAACATCTAGATGTTTATGAAGCTCTATATGACGAAGTTTTAAGTGTCTGTTTGACATAGACTACTGCTTTTGCAATGATGCATATTTTCCTGATGAATTTATTACAAGAGGTTGCATAATTATCCTAAAAAAATTGTTATTAAAATTATTTCATTTCTTTTAATTCCATTTTGTAGGTTGGAAGGTCATGTGTTGTTCCACACCTGTTTTATATGTAAAAAGTCAATACCATAACTAGAACATTTTTATCTTCTTTGAAGCCCAAATTTATTTCGTAATCATTTTTACAATGAAATTATACAAAACATTTTTTAAAAAGATTTTTTTGTATAGTTTTGATAAACAACTGTCTATATATTCCACATAAATTATTTCTTATTGTTCTTAAATATAAATAAGGTATAGTAAAACGTATTATACTAAAACAAATAACGAATTACTTAAGCTAAACTATATATAATATGTACACATGCACTATACAAATATCGATCTAAGCAGATGATTGCTTATAATTCTTAGTGCTAATTATTTTCTTTCCACACATTGCGCAAATCCCCTTTTTGTAAGCACATGATTGACAATAATGCGAACCAGCTTGGTGAACTTTTTGTTTACATATTCTGGAAAAGAGAGCTACATAAACTCTAATTAAAATAAGCATTAGTAGTTTACCTGCATATTTCGAACTGCTTAGTGTATGGGTTGAACCTGTTTTTAGTAGCAGTTAAAGCTTTATTTTCATTTACTTTACGTCCACCAGATTCTGTTGTATTACGAGCACCGCTTTTCCATGGATCTGGTGTTATCACCTTACCTAATTTTTTCTCACATTTTTCACAAACCATTTTACCTTTCAAAAAAGTTGGTTATATTTATATGCGACTTTGTGACTTTTACACTTGCAGTGCAGCCAATTGTGTCCTGAATGACTAATTCTTCATACCACCGGTATAAAAAAAATAACAGCTAATTTTAAACAAAATTAACAGTTTAATACAGCTCCACTCCGCAAACAAGATAGTCGGAAAATATGTCAACTAAAATAATATATTTGAGAATTATAAAGTGGTACATTCACAGTTAAAAGTAAATTATTACAGTTTACAGGTGACATTTTCCGCGTACGTTTTATTACTTAATCCTTTTATTGTGTTACTCTCGTTTGTTAAAATCAGTTTTTTTGAAGACTTCTTTGGTTGTTTTATTTGTGAAATAAAGGTATGTACAAAAATTTTTATGTTTTAAGGTTATCCCTATTATGGCTGGAACTACGAAGAAAACTACACATTCTGAGGCTCGAAACATTATCAAAGATGTTACACAGTTCTTTGATAGACAAAAATTGCTGGTGAATGGGCATTCCCTTTGGTCATGGCAACCGAACTTGCAGCGGCTGCTGTTGGGAAATCAGTTGCTACTATTTTGAGGATCAGAAAAGAAGCTGCTGTGGCTGATGGTGATTTACTAGATTCACCTTCGAAAAAAAGGAGAAGCTTAGGATCCAACAAAATAGTAATGGATGAGTGTGATTTAGGAATCTTAAAAGAACAGTGCAAGAGGTGTTCACGATTGACAAGCAAGTGCCGACGTTAAAATTTTAGTGAATAAGATGCAAGACAAGATCAATTATACTGGTGGACAAGAAACTATTCGAAGAAATCTTTTAAAAATTGGCTTCAAATTTAAGAAATGTGAAAACCGACGAAAATTGCTCGTGGAACGCAATGATATCGTAGCTTGGCGTTCTCGTTATTTACGAAAGTGCACAGAAAACTGTGCTCTCGGAGACAATAAAAAACCAATCACGTATTTAAACAAAACTTTTATTCATCCATCTTATGGGGTGAATAAATGCTGGCAGTCAAAGGACCAACTTTGTGTATATACAAAGCTGATCGTTCTGGTCAGCGGTACATTATTGTACACGCAGGTGGTGCATACGGATTTGTAACGTGTTGTTAATTTTCAAATCTAAGAGTAAATCAGGGGATTACCACGATGACATGAATCATCAGAATTTTATGCAGTGGATCGAAAACTAGTTTATCCCAAATTTGCCTCCAAAAGGGATAGTTGTTATGGATAATGTACCCTACCACAGTGTTCAAACTAACAAACCCCCAACCCAAGCCACAAGAAAGTAGGAAATTAGAGATTGGCTTGAAAGTAACAAGGTTTCAACAACTGGGGATATGCGGAAAGCCGAATTGTTAGAACTGGTGAAACAGTTTAATTACACTAAAACATTTTATGTGGATGAAATTTTAAAAAAACATGGACATACAGTGTTACATTTGCCTCCATATCATTGTGATCTTAATTCAATTGAGTTCATATGGAGTTTGGTAAAACATAAGGTTGCAATGAACAACGTATAGTAAAGTGCCAAGGAAATCGAAGTGCTAGTGAGAAACGCTTTTGCTGAAATCATAGCATTAGATTGGCAAAAACCTTGCAAGCATGTGGATCGATTGGCTCAAGAAATGTGGGAGAAAGATTGATTATTTGACGAAGTAGTGGAAAGTTTGGAATTTGTAGTGAATACTGGTTTGTCGGAAGATGACACAAGTTCTTTAGAATCAGATTAAGAAAATAACTTAAATTAATTTTGCTTTGAGATTTTAAACGTTTTGATTTTTATGATTTCGTTCCGATTGTTTAAATATGTATTTAGTTTATTTTGATTATAACAACAATTAAATTGTGTTGGTAAACTTTGCCAAACAAATAACTCTTGAGTTCATTCGATAAACTATAAAAATGTAATTACATTTTAATTAAAATGAATTGTAAATCTTAAATACAGTGCAGTGTAGTGTATTCAGTATCAAATAGCTTATTGTTCCATATAAAGACAATGGACATTTAAGTAGAAAACAAAAAAATTTTAATATTGCTTTGGAGTTCATGCCAAGTAGATACTGAACTCACTCATTCGGGAGGTCAAAGCAGAGATTTACACGATTATATTATCAAGACGGAAAGCATTTAAGAGATGAAATATGTAATTCATTATGAATGTTTTATAATTAATTTGCAATACATTAAATTGTTAAATCATTTTTTCTTTTTAATTCCTTAGTTCTTTCTTCTGGTATTTAATGTTGTTTCACTATTCGAAGAATTATTTTCCTCCATTTGTGGGCTAGGACTGGAACTGCTACTTGCTTGTGCACTATCTACTTGTATTAATAATTCCTGTCTGTTCTTCCCATTATCATTCGATCCAAGTAAGAATTCTGGTATAACAGACTACTTTCGTAGCATGCATTCACTTAATTCTCTACAAAATATCAATTGATATGATTATATTTCAACTTACAAAAACTTACTTCTCGTAAGGACATATTGCACGTGCTCTGCCGGTTTTATTGTTATTTTCTGTTTTCTTCTTGAAAGCTCTTAAAGTGTTCCATTTATTCTCAATTTGTAACGCATTAAAACAATATCCTTGATTTTTCATTTCTATTTCTATAGCTTCCCACATTTTCTTTTTGGTCTTTAATTTTACCGTTGTTCCTACCTTTGGTCTGAATTCTTCGTACAACAATATTAAGAGTTTTACAGAAGAGTTGCACCACCCGATAAGAGCTTTACAGAAGAGTCGCACCGCCCTATTCATAATACTTCACTTGATGTATCTAGAATACATTACAAAAGAAATTATTAACCACTATACAATAATATCCTACACAATAAGTAATTAATTTAATAAATAAAATGTGCTTGTTAAACAATTGTAACTTAATAAATTTTTGAGGAATGCTTAATTACCATTTGTATTTTCTTCCAGATTTGCATTTTCGATATATCCTATTTGTTTGCCTATAAAATCAAAAAGTAAACATCTTTACTTATGATCACATTAAACACTTACCTATTTCCCAATTTTTCGAAGTTAAATATTTCTTTAAAAAATCAGCAAAACATATCCTAACCTCAAATTCTGGGTTCAACGTTTTGTGATTTTGTCAAGAACATATACTGACACTGGTTATGCAGCACACAATATATTTATGTGTATCCAACAATACACATTTAAATTAAGCGCCCAAATATTTTTTCGGATTCATATCAAAACGCGTTCGGTGTTTGTTACAGATCCTGCCACAGTTCCAGAGTTCCAGATTTTTCAAATATATATATATATATATATATATATATATATATATATATATATATATATATATATATATCTGGGTGTGTGTTTGTGTGTGTGTGTGTGTGTGTGTGTGTGGTGCGTCGTGCGTGTGCGTGTCGTGCAGTGCAGTGTGTGTGTGGGTGTGTGGGTGTGCGTGTGCAGGTGCAGGTGTTGGTGCGGGTGAGGTGCAGTGTGTGTGTGTGTGGGTGGGTGGGTGTGGGTTGTGTGTGTGGTGTGGGTGTGTGTGTGTGCTGCGTGCGTGTGCGTGGGTGTGTGTGTGGGTGGGTGGGTGCAGTGCAGTGCAGTGTTGTGTGTGGTGTGTGGGTGTGTGGGCGTGTGGGTGTGTGTGTGGTGTGTGTGATGTGTGGGTGTGCGTGTGCGTGTGCGTGTGCGGTGCGGTGCGGTACGTGTGTGTGTGTGTGTGTGTGGTGGGTGGGTGGGTGTGTGGGTGTGTGTGTGGTGTGGTGTGTGTGAGCGTGTGTGCGTGCGTGTGTGCGTGCGTGCGTGGGTGTGTGTGGTGTGTGTGTGTGTGTGTGTGTGTGTGTGGTGTGTGTGCGTGTGTGTGTGTGTGTGTGGTGTGTGTGCGTGCGTGCGTGGGTGGGTGGGTGCGTGCGTTATCTACATAAATACGTATCTTTATAAATGGTTTAAATGCCACTTTCAATGTCAAACTGCTAGATCGCTGATGGTGTAGTGATAAGAGTCGTCTTCCACGCGTTTGGCGCGGGTTCAATTTCCGGCTCGTTCACTTTTTTCTTTAGGTTACAGTAGTTTGTTTATATAATCTACTTTTGTTAGGTTATTGTAGTTTTGTTTATCTAATCTAATTATGTTAGGTTAGAGTAGTTTTGTTTTTCTTATCTAAAATAGATGACGTCGCACATCGGCACCATCCTCATCCTTAATCTTATGTTCCTTTCTTTACCGTCTCCTTTCTGTTATTTAAATAATTCTAGCAAGAATCTAAACGTTTTTAGCGTGCACGTAACACTTTGTATACAGAGTGACTGAGAAGTAAGAAACAGATAGTAGATAGTGTACTGTTAAGTCGTCTGTAGTTCCGCCATTTTTGTCCCATTTTTCTTAAGCCTATTATTAGATTTATGCTATTTTTTAAAATAAAAACCGTAAATCTGTAATTTTAACTAATGTCTATATCTTGTGCGTGTGTAAATAATTATCTACTGCGTTAAATAAATTTAGGTGTAGTTATATTTTGTAAGATAATAGCATTGTTTATACATTTAAACAATGGCAGTAGACAGTTAGCTTTTGCGAAGTAAGATTATCTGTTATTACCGAGCATTACTTAACATTTTAGTACTTTTGTGTCAATATCAAGATAGTGAATTTATTATTGCAATAGGATGCCTGGTTGTGATAGTGTAAATTATGCAAACCATTCGGATAAAGGTTTTGGAGTATGTATTTTCCTCGTGATCCTATATATATATATATATATATATATATATATATATATATATATATACACACACACACAGGGTGAATCTTATCTAATCCGCCATAATTAAAGGAGTGCTAGAACTCATCATTCTAAGCAAAAAGTTCATATGTACATGGGTCTGGAAATGCTTCGTTTCCGAGATACAGGGTGTCAAAGTTGAAAAAGAAATCGCGTTCTCTTCAATATCTTTCGACTGTTTCGAAATAATTTCATGAAATTTCGTATGTGGAGTTTTTGGGATGACAAATTTAAATTTGTGGTCCATTTAGTTGTGGTTTCTAGGGCGCCAGCGAACCATTTCGACCCCTTTAAATCGTCGCAATTTTTTGTGCTATACTGTATACCATTTTGGACTAGAAAAATCGATCTTCCTATCTTTTCTGCTAAAAAAGGTATATCTTAGTGAAGTCGCTAGAGCAACCCTTTCCGAGAAAAACGCATTTAAAGCTCATGATGCATACACATTTTCGGAGGGTATGCTTTTGACAGGTTTAACAATGGGGATTCTTACTTGTTTACTTATGTGTCTGCTCTAGTAACTTCACTTTTTTAGCAGAAAGATTTGAATTTGTCATCCCAAAAACCCCATATAAAAATTTCATGAAATTATTTCGAAACAGTCGAAAGATATTGAATAAAACGCGATTTATTTTTCAAATTTGACACCCTGTATCTCGGAAACAAAGCATTTCCGGCACCTACATATGAACTTTTTGCTTAGAATGATGAGTTCTAGTACCCTTCAATTTTGGCGGATTAGATAAGATTCACCCTGATATATATATATATATATATATATATATATATATATATATATATATAGTCTCGAAGAAGCACTTGATGTTGAATCTACAGATTTCAGTCTCGTGCTGTCACTTCAATGCCCCAACTTTCATCTCTTATTGTGACTAGACTTCCAGTGGTTTTCCTTGGTTTCACATGGGAAAAGAGGAAACCCATTGCATCGTACCCCCATTTTAGATCGGTCATGTCTTCTTGACTATTTCCACTTTGGGTTTGGAAATCATGTGTCGCAGAGTTCGCCATCGTGTTGTAACTTCCACAACTAGAAATAACAAATTTTTAAAATATTTGTAAACTAATGTGTTAGCTACTACAATAAAACGTTCATAAGTAAATAACGTCTTTGTAGATTTAGGTTGATGTTTTTAACAAACACATGAACTAATTTAAAATACACGTGGTTTATTTTACTGTAAGCGCTAACCAAATGATAGGTTATTCAAATATTTTTAGAATTACACACCTTCACAACCCAAAGTATCAGCAATGTCCCTTCACGCATTGTTCTTTTTCGTCGTATCTTTAAAATCGCGTTTCGATTTATCATAAGTAAATGGATATTGTTGGACCACGATAACTAAAGAAATTAAACAACTGCAACAAATACTTACAAACAATTAAAAAAAGAGGCAAGCACTAAACAAAAACACGAAATGAACTTGAGTACAGCTAAGCAAATCGCATACGTGGAGATCGCATTTCTATTGCTAGATGTTAGTGGTGATAAGAAATCCAGAATTATTCTGCATTGTTAACATGTCCGCCTAGCATTACCATTACCATTAACATCACTGTGAACAGTTGCATAACAGACAGCATTATCTGAAATTTAATATTTTAACTAACATTACCAATACCATTAACATTAACATCATTGCGACAGGCGTGTCATACACACTCATTTAAACTAAATTCCCTTACCGCTACATTAGACACAGTAAAGTAAATCTATACTCTGTGGGTGAGTTAGGAAACTGTATAGTCTTAAACTTTAGTGTCATTTGATTTGTGATTTGTCTTATTTTGATTATTTATCAGATTTTAACAAATGTGTAGTAGTGTTTATTATACGTAAGGGCAGTAGTGCATTTTTCCAAGTGATTAAGTTTCCAGAACTTATTACAAATGGAAGTTGAAACGGGTAAGTTCATAATATCAAATTTTCTAAAATGAATTAACCTCAAAATATTTAGATCCACAATCAGAAAAACTGAAAAATGATATAAATTGTACATTAAGATCAAGATCAAATTCCATTCAATCTAATAATTCAGAAAAGTCGATGAATGAAAGTACTGAATATGATAAGGCTCATTCTCCTGGACTAAACGGTACCACTAGATCAAGATCACATTCCAAATCTGTTGCATCTGATTCAGGTTCAATGAGTATAGATGTATCACCGGTGAAAAGTGGGCAATCACCTTCAAATTCTAGTTCTTCCTATGAACCACGTAAAAGTCCACGAGCATTTGAACCATACGAATCTCCAAGAAATCGCAAATCTAGATCGCGCTCACGATCTGGAAGTCTAAAGAATTCACGTTCACGCTCTAGGTCACTATCAAAAGATTCGGGAAATCGTTCTAGGTCAACTTCTGTACGGTCACAATCAGGTTCTCCAACTAGATCCAGGTCACGTTCTGCATCACATGCCAAATCTAGGTCCCACTCTGTATCACCTGTGAAATCTCGATCAGCTTCACGTTCACGGTCCAGATCTAGACATTCTTCCTCTGCTAAATCACGGTCAGGGTCTCGCTCTCAACATGGATCAAGATCAAGATCACGATCAGCTTCAGTTTACTCAAGAACTTACCATTCACCATCCAGATCAAGATCTGGTTCTAGAGCATCAAATCACTCAAGATCAGGCTCTAGGACATCTAATCGTTCAAGATCAGGCTCTCGGGTATCTAACCATTCGAAGCCAGGCTCGAGAGCATCAATCCGTTCAAGATCGGGATCAAGAGCATCTATTCGTTCAAGATCAGGCTCAAGAGCATCTATTCGTTCAAAATCAGGCTCAAGAGCATCTGTTCATTCAAGACCTGGCTCTAGAAGGTCTATTCATTCAAGATCAGGCTCTAGAGCATCTAACCGCTCACGGTCAGGTTCTAGGGCATCTAATCGCTCAAGATCAGCCTCATTGAGGTCTCGATCACGTTCTCCTTCACGTAAATCAAGAACCAGATCTCGTTCAGGATCAAATAGATCACGTTCACATTCAGGTTCACAAAAATCAAAATCTAGGTCTCGCTCTCCATCACATAAATCAAGATCACGCTCTGGTTCACGTAAATCGAGATCACGTTCTGGTTCACAGAAATCAAGATCACGTTCAGGTTCACTGAGATCAAGATCACGTTCAGGTTCACGGAAATCAAGATCACATTCGGGTTCACGGAAATCAAGATCACGTTCGGGTTCACAAAAATCAAGATCAGGGTCGCCTCAATCACGGCGATCTCGGTCTGGGTCTCGAAAATCAGATTCACCAGCACGATCTAGGTCAGGATCTCGTAAATCAGGTCATAGCTCTCGATCAGGATCACGAAAATCACGGTCTGGTTCTCCACATTCACATAAATCAGGATCTCGGTCAAGGTCTCGTTCACGTTCGGGTTCAGCACGCTCACGTTCAAGATCAAGGTCTGGTTCAAGACGATCACGTTCTAAATCAGGATCTCGATCACGCTCACGTTCTAGATCACGATCTAGTTCGAAGTCACCTGTACAAAGACGTTCAAAATCACGTAGTAGATCACGTTCACGACTTAGTTCTCGTTCACGATCTCGCTCTCAATCAGGGTCTCCAAAACCTAAGGAACGTAAACGAAAAATTTTATCAGACTCTGAAGATGAAGGAGTTGAGAAACCTAAAGTGGCAGCTCGAGAAGTTTTGAGTGATGTGGAAGAAGATGTTGAAAAGGTTGAAAATGTGCAAGAACAGGGACAGGGACAAGAGAAAGTTAATGCACCTATCGTACCTGATGTTTCAGATGATTCTGATGAGGGAATTGATCCTAGCCGAGGGTATATCTTTATATCATATTTTATTCAATGATAAACTTAATCGTTTCAGGGGTTCTGGTGAAGCTGCTTCTGATTTTGAACTAATGATGCAACGTAAAAAAGATGAACAATCACGAAAACGAAAACGTAAAGATATAGATATAATTAATGATAATGATGATATTATTGCACAATTGTTAAGAGACATGAGGAATGCAGCTGAGGTAGGTTCACATATACAGTTCTGAAGGAAAAATTTTGGAATCTGGAGTATTTAATATTAACGATTTATTGTGTGTTTTAGGATGATAGAAGACTGAATCAAGAAATGAAACCAGCGACAAAAAAAATAGCAATGCTATCCAAAGTAATGTCGCAGTTGAAAAAACATGATTTACAATTAGCATTTATTGAACATAATGTACTGAATGTTTTAACAGATTGGTTAGCACCAATGCCCGATCGATCTATGCCATCTCTACAAGTGCGTGATGCAATATTAAAATTACTGACTGAGGTCTTTATACATTTTACTTAAACACATTTTTTATCTAATTATATTTTAGTTTCCTCCGATTGATCAATCGACATTAAAACATTCAGGTATAGGTAAGGCTGTGATGTATTTATATAAGCATCCAAAAGAAACTAAAGAAAATAAGGAACGTGCTGGAAGATTAATTAGTGAATGGGCAAGACCTATTTTTAATTTATCTGCAGATTTTAAAGGTAATGACTCTTAGTTACAATTAAAAACCTTTATTTAGTTTTGTTCTCTATTAGCAATGTCGAAGGAAGAACGATTACAGCGTGATATGGAACAAATGCCAAAAAAACGTAGAAGTGAGGATCAAGTTTCTCAAAAGAAAGATATAAATAAAGCAATGACATCTTCCGAAGGAAAGTAAGCATTAATATGCCTTATTTCTGATAATACGTGGTAAACGATTCATTTTAGGGCATTACGACCAGGTGATAAAGGTTGGATTTGTCGAGCTCGTGTTCCAAAACCATCTAGTAAGGATTACGTTGTTCGACCAAAATGGCATACAGATGTTGATATCAGTAGAGTAAGAATTTTAAAATCTGTGTTCATGTAAAATGGTAGTAATTTCTATTCTTTCAGACGACTAAGAAGCAAATGAATCGCTTTGAACGGCATTATAAAACTTTCGTTGAAGGAAAAAGGCAAAAAAAACAACGTGCTGTTGAAATTTCGATAGAAGGAAGAAATATGGCCTTGTAAATGTTTTTGAAATTTAATTTTAGTGTTTAACTTCCTTTAATACAATCCCTGATTGTTATTTTAATTTGTTGGCTTTAATTACCACAGATCCATAACCATCCTACCTTTCTAAATGTGGAGATGTACAAATTAAGCAATTTATGCTTAATTTTATGAGTGTTTATTGTACAGGAATTAAATATAATTGAGCTGTGTTGTAGGCAAATTGATTTTATAGGCTATAATTATTGTAAAATAGTATTTTTATTTTAAAATAAAGTATTCTCTTGTTTTTCTTAGTAACATGTTTTGCTCTTACTTTTAATTTACACAACCACAAATTAATATAATCCTGTAGTGTAGTAATGACATTGCCCACATAATAATGATACTAATCAAACAATAAAAATGTTTTACAATGCACATGTTACATACTAGTGGTGTAGTGAGATCTTAACAGACCTGCATTCCTAGTGTAACTTTAGGTGTCATTGTGCTACCCTTACATTGCTTTTTGTACAAGTGAGTATTAAAGGCAACAAGAAGCAAATGGATAGGTGCAGAGGTTGCCTATTAATTCATCCACCGATTTTTAACCAAACAAGAAATTAACGTAAAAAAATATCAAATCATCCATTATATGAAATGAGACAGTTTTTTAACGTGTTTTTAAGAAGAGCGACTTCTGTAGCAGCCTAATTTATTAAAAAAGCTTTTTTTTAATTTTCAGATTGTTTTCAGTATTTTATATCCACACAATGTAAATATCGCTCTAAATACAACTACATTAAAATACGCTGCATAGTCTTAGTATATTAACTCGTGCATTACAAAGTAGATCGATTTATTATAGTTTTCGTTTAATTACGGCATTTCGTTAACTTTGTCAAGTAATATATAAAATAAAAAATTCTCTTTCTCTGATGAATTTTGTATTGGCGGCAAGTCTGTAAGTATTAAGGATCGTAACGGCAAAGTGATTTATGAGAAGTTTCTACCAACAAAATGTTAATCACTTAACAATGAAGCAGATCGTCAAAACGAGTTGGGATAGATTGGTGTATGTGAAACAGTTACCTACTGCGTAAACTTAAGTATGCACCTAATATATCATTCATTAAAGTGTAGTTTTGTGTGAAAAATAATTATTTCAAAAATGGGTTACAGTAAACGTTTATGTCAAACATGGAAAAGCAGAAGTCGATTAATCAAATCTTGGATATCGAAAATATAAGTACTTTAGTAGTAAATTTATATACTTTAATCTTACTTCGTGGAATTCCATATTTAATAGCACAATTTTTTTATTAATTATTTATTTCTCTAATGTGTTCTTTGTATCTAGTATCTAAGTTCCTAAGTGTTTGTCGAATATAAATAGTAATGTGTAGTTCAATTTATTATATCCAACGTTAAATGTCGTTAGTTGAATCTTTGTCGTTAAATAAACATTTAACAGGTTAACTGCCATATCGGTCGTATAGGACCGCCAATTAAAAGCCCATTGTGCCACGGCTGTCGTATATACGACCGCTGCAATACGATGTATGTTGAATGTTGAATGTTTAGTTTTATTCTGCAAGCGGTCGTTGAGAGGGTCGCTCACACAACAGCAAACGACCGCTGTTGCATATAAGCTTAACATATCACTGGTAGCGTCGTGGTGACACAACCTGCTTAGCATTCGGGAGGTAATGGGTTCGATTCCCGTTACCGTCTACCTTGTATGAGGTTTTTTCAGGGGGTTTCCTCATACACATGTACGGCATGGTCACTGCGTACATGCACACCATGTGCGGCTACTTAGGCGAATGCTGGGGTAGTATCTTCCCCCCTCAGAACCCTAACTCCGTTCCTTCCCATCCTATCCTGACCACACCCATTCTTAATCCCACCATGCATATATACGTAATATGTGTATGTATGCTGAGAATGCGTGATTGTGGCTGAAGGAGCTCGGAAAGCTCGAGCAGCCCACCCTCCCCTTGGGGAGGTAATGAAATTCATGACCTTTTCCTTTCTTCCTGCCAATTTTCACTTGCACAAGATTGGGTGGGTCAAAACAAAATATAACTTAAATTTTAATTTTTTTGTTGCTTACAAAACTAAATATGTAATTAGTATAGAATATCTATTATATTCTATGGTAATTATTTCGCATAAATAACATGTTAAACTAGTAAATAAAAACGACTAAAATGTTTGACAGTCATTTTAAATGTAAATTAAATCACTAAACAAAAATGGGATTGGCCTTCACAAGAGCCACAGTAGGTAACTACTTTTTTTACCCAATTTTTGTGATTTCTCATTTCATTTTTACGGCCTTTCATTTATGCAATCGACTTTTTTCACTATCTTGAAATCGACTTATTAGCTCATTGTTCAACTTTTCGCCAAGTTTCGCCAAGATCGACCATGATGTCTGGATATGGAGGGTGGGTGGCAGGGTTTTGTTGTGTGTGTGTGTGTGTGTGTGTGTGTGTGTGTGTGTGTGTGTGTGAGTGTGTGTGTGTGTGTGTGTGTGTGTGTGTGGGGTGTGTGTGTGTGGCGCGTGTTTCTATATATATATATATATATATATATATATATATATATATATATATATATATATATATATATATATATATATATATATATATATATATATATATATATATATATATAGTGTGTGTGTGTGTGTGTGTGTGTGTGTGTGCGCGTGCATGTGTGTGTGCAGTACGCGTGTGAGTTTGCGCGCGTGCGTGGGCGCTTGCGTGTGGGAGTGCGTGTATGTGCGGCGCATGCACGCGCCCGCGCGCGTGTGTGTGTGGATGTATGTTAGTATCCTCGATAACTCCAGAACGAAACACCTACGTACTTAAAATTTTGTGTTTAAGCTTGTTTTTATTTTGCTTGGAGCTGATTAGATTTTGGGAGAAATCTAGACGCGGAGAGTGGGTTTATTAGGGTCAGTTTTTGGTTTTTATGAAATATTTCTAAAACCGTTGCATATTTCAAATATATAAATTACCTAGATATAGACCTTAACGTTATCGATTAATTTTTTTAATACGACGCGTAATACAGCGGCAAAAATATTCCTAAGGTAGAATTTAAGTGTTAGTTCAAGTTTTTTCAATATCTGAATAACAATTAATGTTATAAGAAAAAGTGTACACATATTTTTTAAAGAAAATTTAATTTTACATAACTTTTCTTTATAAAGTTTCTTAACCCAAGACAGCCTGGGTAAATTTTTGGCGATTATTAAAAAAAAAGTATTAATTGCGGTTAATTGGGATCTAGCTAATTAATGTACTGTAAATTAATGTTTTTCAAAATTGTTTTTGCAGTTTTTTTTGACGTATTATATAACATATGATAGGCATCAGCGGTTGCTTTTGTGTTTGAAATATTTAAACTTGAACTTTATTTGCACCTATATTGACAAACTTAAAAACGACAGTTTTCTTCTACAGTGCGCTCAGAAAGTAACGGATAAATTCATTATTTTCTAAATCGTTAATTCCGAACTTCATGCTGTGTCTCACATGTAGATGGCGCTGCGCACTTTCCGGAGATGACGTCAAAATTCATATTTTTAAATGTCAACCCTGTATGTTCTTCGCGGAAATTGATGCAACTCTTTATCCTGAGTTAAAAAATTCCCCATTTATTGGGATTATTTGAAACAGTATGCGAGATATTAATTATTAAATGTGGCATAATTCGAAAAGCGATACGGTGTTAGTGTTGTCAATGTTTGCGTTAAATTAAGAATCTCGGTACCAAACAGTGCACAACATTTATTAAAATAAACATAAACTGAACGAAAACAAACATTAAATAACACTTGAAAGGATTTTTGTCTTCCGTTGACAAAAATACGTACTTCAAGTCTGCCTATAACGATACATAAATATGCGGTTTTCGGCCGCTTGAAAATAAAAAATAAACTCCATATCGAGACAAAAGCCTAAATTTCAATCACACCAGTTTCGTTCTTGACTAACACCGCACATTTAATAATTAATATCGTGCATACTGTTTCAAATAATCCCAATAAATAAGGCATTTTTTAACTCAGGTGAAAAAGTTGCATCGATTTCCGCGAAGAACATACAGGGTTGCGATTTAAAAATATGAACTTTGACGTCATATCCGGAAGTGCGCAGCGCCATCTACATGTGCGATACACCATAAAGTCCGAAATCAAAATAAAAAAATCGACGTGTCGCAGGATTTTGACCAAAAATTAACGATTTCGAAAATAATGAATTTATCGTTACTTTTTGAGCGCACTGTATAGAAGTGGTGTGATATTTTCTAAAATATGTATCAGGATGTAAAGCAACATTACATTTTGTGTAAATAAATTTAGCATATTTACCGCTATGTGCAGAACGTCGCTGGGTACTTATTTTGTCAACCAAGTGGTCCAGTTTATAAAATCTTAATTTTTGCAACACGTTTTTAGGCCGAGTCAGTGGTTCAGGCATAAATAGAAGGGAGACACCTTAGCTTTCACATTTTGACCTTGGGGATTGACCTCGAATTTGAACTAGAGGCTGACCCTGGGGTTGACCTCGGACCAGACCTTGGAGTTGACGCTCGACCTGCCCTTGTGTAGGAAATTTGAGTTTTTCTAATGCTAACTTGTAAGACAGGTATAGGAACTTGTTCTCGGACTTGAGCCTCTGATTTGAATTTGTATTCTAATAAAAAGACCCTAGTCAATGCTCGCCCGCGAGTATTGACCTAACCTAAAATTTGGCTTAGAGTTGATTAGATTTTGGGAGACATCCAGCAGTGGAGAGGGGAGGTTTACTAGGAGTAGTTTTTGGTTTTTATCAAATATTTCTAAAACAACTGCATATTTCAAAGATATAAAAATACCTGGATATAGACCTTAAACATACCGGTTAATTATGTTCTATGCAATTTTTTGATATGTCGCGTAATTTAGCGACAAAAAAATTTCTAAGGTAGAATTTATGTGTTTCTGTACAAAGTTTTTTAATGTAAAGCGTAATAAATGTAAAAATTAAATAAATATGATTGAAAATTCTAAAAAAATTTAAATTAAAATTATTTAATTTCTTTTAATTCAGGTTAGCATCTAGATGTCTATTAACCTCTGTCTATCATGAAGTTTCAAACGTCTGTTTGACATAGATTATTGTTTTTGCGTTTAGCAAGTTGTCTATTTTTGTAATGAGCTTCTTATACAAGATGTTTCATAAAAAAAAAGTTATCAAAAGTATTTCATTTCTTTTAATTTCCATTTTGTAGGTGTGGTGTTCCACGCCAGATACTTAGTCTTACTCTACCTGTAATAATTTAAATAACATTTTTTAGGATAATTATACAGTCTCTTTTATAACAATAAACGCGTTACGAAAAATAAGTTACACTGTAAAACAAAAATAGTTATCCCTGCCCGAATGATATTTAAACTTCATGTTATTTCATTCTCTCAATAATACGATTTAATTATTTTCATTCTTATTTAATTTTTAGTCTTACACTTCACACTAATATTTAACATGGAAAATTGTGGATTACCTAGATTTGGGATGTTTTCGATAATTTACTGTTAGACGTAGCACCTTTTTGCAACCCTGATCCATATAATTAAATAGTAGTTACTTTTAATCGGTATTATAAGTTTTATGGCTATGAATATATTTTACTGTTTTTAAAGAAGGTATCACATTCGGTATCAATAATCAATTTTACGTAATCAGGGTGCTAAAAGTAATACAATTGATTTTAAAACGTCATCCCTAAACTAAAACACGCGTACTTATGAGTGAGGTATAAAGAAGATCCCAAGTAATCATTATTAATACTAAAACAAGACAGTCGATTATTAAAATTCAAACAATTTTTACACTATTAAAAGGAACACAATGAAACGTAAAACAATCTATAATACATATGTGTACTCATTTAATTAGCGTATTAATGCATTTTATTTTCTGCTTAAACCTTGTACATATAATTTTAACAATTGATCTTCAATATTTACTTTTAATTGATAATTGATAACACTATTAAAAGGAGCACACAATGAAACGTACACAATCTATAATACATGCGTGTAACCATGTATACATATGTGCAACCACTTAATAGTGTTATCAATTATCAATTAAAAGTAAATATTGAAGGTCGACTGTTAAAGTTATATGTACAAGGTTTAAGTAAAAAATAAATTTATTACATATGTAAATTTTTATGTTCTTGAGATGAAAACCATTAAAGCATGTTGTAAGACAAGCTTAATTACACATTTATTTTAAAGTAATTTTTGTATACCATATAAATGTTGAAGGTGGCTTGAGGTGAAATCGTTTTAATTGCATGTTGTAAATTTGTATATATATATATATATATATATATATATATATATATATATATATAAGTTCACAACCCTCAAGGAAATTAAAGGAAATGTAATAGTTTCAATAACAATTATACAACGTCTTTTATAATAAATGCGGCAGAATGATATTTAACTTCATGTTAGATACACATAAACATTTTGTTAACTTTAAAAAATACCAAGGCCATCTGTTTCTATCAAATAATACGGTTTAATCATTTCATTCATATCTTATTTTTAGTCTTACGCTACCTATAATAATTATAATAACATTTTTGGGATAATTATAGTCTCTTTTATATCCCTGCCTGAATGATATTTAAACTTCATGTTAGATAGACATAAACACTTTGTTAACTTTTAAAAAATACCAAGGCCATTTGATTCTGTCAATAATACGATTTAATCATTTTCATTCATATTTAATTTTTAGTCTTACGCTATCTACCTGCCTTACTAGACTAGGGTCTCTGATTAGAATACAAATTGAAATCAGAGGCTCAGGCCCGAGAACAAGTTCCTATACCTGCCTTACAAGTTAGCATAAAGAATTTAAATTTGCTGCACAAGGCCAGGTCCAGGGTCAACTCCAAGGCCTGGTCCGAGGTTAACCGCAGGGTCAGCCCCTAGCTCAAATTCAAGGTCAATCTCAAGGTCAAATTACGTCCTCTACAGCCTTGGGAATTCCCAAGGTCAAAAAGTGAAAGCTAAGGTGTCTCCCTTCTACTGGCGTAGTTAGTGTTGATAATACAATTTGTCGGACAAATTGAAGAAGAGGCATTTTTGGAGCAGCATAGTTATAGAGCTTCCACATATTTACCACGGTTCCATTTATACAGAATCGAATTATTGTCCACTACCACTTCCTGGATCTAATTCGAATGCGACATGACGTCTAATTTTGTTAAAGAGAACTACTCTTCCCATTTCTTGGTTGTACAGGTTTATAAGAGTCAGTTGACTAATATCAATATGTTTCTTTTGTTCTTTGGACCATCTTCGACATGTTACCTTAGTTGCAGTAATTTCTTCAGATTTAATATTAGTAGCAATATTTATCTGACTGTTGTCGTGCCATGTTATAAAAGTGATATTATGTGTTGCATCTTTCAGGCTGTGGTAGGCTCCACGAAGTACCTTTTTCAAATCTTTTAGAGGAGCCTTTTCTGTACGATCACGGCGAATAGTGCCAATGCAGTGAATGTTATTTTCAGTTAGAATATCCAATAATTGTAGAGAATTAAAAAAGTTACCTATATATACATATATATGTATATATATATATATATATATATCTACAACACATAGTTTTTCAGTAACGCTAGATCCTAGAGTTCGGCCTTCGATTTTGTCACCTTTTCCGGTGTAAAGTTGAAACTTCAATAGGTAACCTTCAGGAGATATAAGGCACCAAAACTTAAAGCGGTAATGAACGGGTTATCCTTTCTAAATTACTTCATATTATGTAGCCCGTAGTAGGGCTCCATTGCTTCATCTAAAGAAAACGATGTTCCAAGTGGTTTAGCTAAATCTTGCGAAACATTGTTTATCTGGCCTTAACGGTTCTATTTTGTAAAGTCTATCGTTAGGGTCAGTAGCGGTATTATCATTCAGATGAAAGTAACGATGAATCATATCAAATCGGTCTCCTGAGATACTGTTCTTTACTAAAGAAGTATGGATGTCGGCTTTTGTTTGCTAATACATTCGCCTATATGGAATTTTACAATAACCCGACAATAGTAAAATTGCAAAATAAACATATCTTGAGTAGAGACAGAAAAACCATGTTTGCCTTTAAACATCGCTTATTTTTGGGTTTCATCGCAAATGAATTGTATGAAATTCTCCGGAAGAAACAATTAGAACACATCAATTGGTTTTAGATTTTCTTCTTTTATTCCCTTTACTATATCTGGCTCTGGAGTTTTACCAATTTTTAATTTCTCTTTTTCTGTTCTACAAGCTAGATTACAATCTGTCCAATTTTTTTTAGTATTTTTTCTACTCTCTTTCACCATTATTTCTTTTCTGATTCTTTTTATTCGTTGTGCTCATAGCTTTATCAACTTTTTCTAGCCGTGTACACATTTCTCTTTATTCTGATTTACAGTAATAATATCTATCGGCTGCTTTAGAACATTTTTGCCAATATCATATACGTTACCGATATCTTCACCATCACTAGGAGCATCGCCCATGTCACTATCTTGTCCGTCTTGAGGTGATAATAACACTAAATCTAATCGATCGCAGTCCTTTATTTGTTGCAACTCATCATCATTCGACTCCAGTTCTTCTAAATAATGTAGAAGCTCTCTAGTGTTCAGTGGATCGTATTTCTTTCTGGAACGGCAAACAATCCTATATAGTTACTCATATATGCCTATGGTATGATATATCACATACAAAGTTTTTGGGGATCTAGTGATTAGACAATTATTTAGTCACCACTGGTAATATATACGTTAACTAATTCTGTCAGCTAGAGCCATTTTATACACTAATTAAAACAATAGTAAAACATAATCTTACCTATAACTCATTTTATATCCAACAGAATGGTACGACTAAACCATTTCGTATGTACACCTCACAATTATCCAAAACTTTAGTACTTATCACAATAAAAACAAAGTTTAGTAGTCAAAAAACACTTTTTTTCACTGCAAACAAGTCACCTTTGTGCAGGTATCTTTACTACGTTCAGAAGTAAACAGATATAACCTCTGTATGGTAAATCATACGGTACGCTGTATTGGGTTAATATATAAAATGCTTAAACTGTATTAGTGATATCTTATAGAAGCGGGCGGTTTTGGATTTTCTTTTTAAGATAACTTGGAAGACTTGGTAGAACTGATGCAAACTCTAAATATAATCAAATGAAGATTCCGTTTTCTTTCATAACATAATACCCAAAGTAAATGCATTTATTCAAGGCGCTAATCTCCTAAGACTGAAAACACCGATTATTTTGTAACGAGAAAAATGTACATAAACGAACAGTAACTTACCTGACTTACTGCATTTCAGAGACATGGAAACTTTTCGTTTACCGCAACTGGACATTTTATTCACTTATTTACAATTTTACAAAATAGTAACAAACACTACGACCATCAGATATATACTAAACTTGTCAGAAATTATTATTGGCATCATCGCGACATTGAGTAATAACACGAAAGAACGACTATGTCGTCCTGCCCGGGCGGGCGTGTACGACAGCTTTATTTACTTTGTCGCTCGCGGAGCGTAAGGTAACTAATACGCTCGTTTAGTTACCATTGAAACCTTAATGAAGAAACGTCTAGTGTTCCTGCGACAATAGTATGCTTTGAGGGGCATTTGACAGATGTCCACAATTCTTTGACCAGCGCGTGATGTTAAGATCGTTCTCGCAATAATAAATATCTGGTGTGGAACACCACACGATCTTCCAACCTACAAATTGGAAATTAAAAGAAATGTAATAATTTTAATAACATTTTTTTTAGTATAATTATGTTACCTCTTTTATAAGAAGCTCATTACCAAAATAAGCAACATTGTAAAAATAAAAACAGTTTTTAACAAACATTCTTACAAAAACACATGTGTCAAATTTGAGGTTATCAATAATTATTAATTTTTATCAACCATTTTTATAAAAGCACCGGTTGTAGAAAAAATCATGTGTGTAATTCGAGCACAACGTGACATTGCTTCTCACTCAGAGCGGAAATGTATCACTTTGAGCCCTTAATACACAAATAGCTACAGTTAACTGTTAGGTATACTTTTTTCGACTTGGTACCAAGTACTTTTTTCCTTTATCTTTACGTGGCAGCCAACCTGTTAAGAACATTGGTATTAGTTTTGAACACTACTTGTTCTTTTGTAATATGTGAGCTATTTTTTCTGATATTTATTCTCTGTCGGTTTCTGTGTTAACTACAGAGTAAATGTTTTTGATAGATAACACTGGTCGATAATGATTTTGTTATGTTGGAATACAAGATACTTTGTTTATGGTATTTTTAATGTAACTGTCTAACAGTTTATTTTATTATTAGTATCCGTATAAAAATAAGTCTATTGTAAAACGTATTTTAATATACATTCTTTCTGCTCTAATTAATTGCAAGTTATGCGCCCAGGTCATTTATCATTGTAAACGTTACCTACTGATAGTTTTACCTTTTAGAATAAATGCAAGACAAGAATTGCACTATTGAAATATTTGACACTGTCACGTCAGTTTAATCGGTTCCTATTTTATTCTGAATAAAATGCCTTTTTAAAAAGATATAAATTGTGGAGGGGAAAGATGGACAAAGACAGAAAAATACACCCAGCTATCATTATCAGCGGTCGACCGACCATGATGAGAACGTAGCTATTGAAACGCGTTCGGTGTTTTTTTAATTTTGTGTGGTACGTGGGTGTATTTTGACTGAAGTTTAATGGTACTAATTTTCAGTTGTGGAAATATCAAGTGGAAGTAATTTTCAAAGCTAAAGAGTTAAATAATGTTGTCAATGAAAATCCACACTTTCAAACACAACATGAGAAAGAGATGAAGGGATGGGAAGGTTTAAATTCGAAAGCTATGTTGTTAATTTCAACAGCAATGGAGTTTGACCAATTTCAAACGGTAATGTCATGTGATAATGCCAAAACTATGTGGAGCAGAATAAAAATTATTCACGAATAGAAGTGGTCCATTAATAAGGTGTTATTAAAACAGCAGTTCTTCAAATAAAATGTCTGAAATGGTTAGTATAGCTCAACATAGGTAAGGTGGAATCCTTTTCACAACCCATAATGGATGTTGGAGGAAAAGTTGAAGAAATTGATGAAACGGCGAGGTTGCTAGGAAGTTTGCCACATAAATATGATCTATTTGCAATTGTTTTTAGATTCTTATGATGAACCAAACAAACCTATGATAACTAGACGGCAAGACTTTTTAAAGAACTTAGATTGACAGAAGTAAGTGAATTGTCAAGTGCCTTTGCAACAGCAATGAAACCTAGTACGCCGTTTAATGCAAAAATGGATGAAAGCATCGAAATGCTTCGATAAAAGTAAAAGATTTGGAAATAATGGGGTATTCGTGTTGATGTCGGATCTTGATGAAACTTAGTTTCTACACTAATTAAAGGGTGTTGGGATGAAGATATTTTGCTTGCAGATAGTGCGGCATCTAAACATATGACTGGAACTAGAAAATGGTACATCACATTTGAAGAAATTGAGACAGGTTTAGCTATACAAATAGGAGATAACTCTTATTTATGCTCATGCCATAGGTACAGTGCAAGTATTGGCAATAGTAAATGGGAAAAAGGAACTGAAATACTTAGAAAATACACTGTATGTAGCGAAATTAAGAAAAAACTTGTTTTCAGTGAGAGCAGTTGCTGATAAAGGATTCAATGTGCCATTTGAAAATAATTGCATATATGTTAAAAATTCTAATGGCCTAGTAGTTTCAGGTGTTAAGATGTCTAATCTCTGTTATCAAATGCTTTTTGAGCAACATAATGATCACCAAGGAAATATCGTAGAGACAAGTTAGATTGTGTAATGGCATGAACGCATGAATTTTGAGAAGCTAAAGGACATGGCTAACAAACGTCGATGTTTAAAGATTGAAAGTACAGAGAGATATTTTTGTGAAAGCTGTTACGTTGGAAAACAAAAAGAATCGTTTAAAGAAAACCCCTATAGAGCAAAACTACCCGGAGGGTACACTCATTTAGATGTTTGCGGGAAAATCGCTCTTGGTAGAGGTAATTAGTTTGTTATTTTCACGGATTTTATGGATTTATTAAATAGAAAATTATCTGAACCGGATGGAATTAAACCTCCTTATGAAAAGTTTACAGGAAAGGATTTAAAATTGGATCATTTACGAAAATTTGGAGTGGAAAGTTTGTGTCCTTATATCAAAACAATTTCGAAGAAGATTTGAAAGAAAGCGAATAATAAGATTTTAGTTGGTTATAATGAGAATAGTCTTAACTATAGGTTGTACCAAGCGAATACTAAGGAAGTTATTGTTGCAAGAAATGTTACATTTAATGAAGCAACCAGTTCAGTATGTATACAAGAAGATGAATGACGCATCAAATTTGTTCTTGGAAATCGAACACACACAAGACGAAATGGGTGGTCCAAGTAAAATATTACAGAATGAAAGGTTCAGAAATAAGTGACGAAGATGGACGTAGTCTTTCACTTAGAAATCGCAACACACTTTGAATTGTCCAATTCGCCATGGTTATGGTGATATCAAAATAGCTTGTACTACTATTTTTAACGAACCCCAAACTTATGTGGAAGCAACTACTGGTGAGGATAAAGAGGAATGGTAAAATGCGATGATCGATGAAATGAATTCGCTCAAGAAAAATGAAACGTGGGCATTAGGACCATTACCTTCAAATAGGAAGAAAATTAGGTGCAAGTGGATTTATAAAATGAAATACAAGCCGGATGGAAACGTGAACAAATACAAGGCAAGACTTTGTGCAAAAGGGTATTCACAAGTCAAAGGTGTTGATTACAAAGAAACCTACTTACCAGTGGTCAGGTATGATAGTGTAAGGTTGCTGCTGTCAATAGCGACTGCCAAAAATTTTAATATGTGCCAGTTTGAGGTGAAGACTGCATTCCTAAATGGTGATCTGTAGGAATAAATACATATACACATACATAAATATGTTATATGTTCATGATGGATTTATAATGGGTGATACATGATATTTAGAAGAAATTTGAGATGATTATTTATAGCCCTGAATTTTATGTTGGAATTGAGATAAAACGAGATTGTGGTAATAATAGCGTATTTTTGAATATTTAAATATTTTGAATAACTGTGCAACGTATGATTGCAATCCTTCGTCAGTACCTGCAAACCCTAATGAGATTTTACAGTCAAATACTGTTTCCGGGGGTAACAACGAAGTAATGAATTAAATTCCTTTTAGGGAAGCAGTTGGTTGTATGTTGCTCTTAGGTATTCTAACACGCTCAAGTATTGTTTGCTGTAAGCCAAGTTAGCTGTTTCCTATCTAATCCAAATAGACGCCGTTGGATCGTTATTAAAAGGACATTTAAAGGGGACGATACATTTTGAGTTAAACTATACTGGAGATAAATTTTAACTGAAAGCATATTTAGATGCAAATTTTGCAGGTGACGTTTATACAAGGCGTTCGACAAATGGATATGCCCCGATTACAACCACAGCACCTGCCACCTGGTCTTATTATCGTCAAAATTGCATTTCACTGTCTACAACGAAAGCCGAATACGTTGTAGCTTCAGAAGCGTCACGAGAAGCAAAATACTTTGTTTATGTGTCGTTTATTGTATTTTTGATGTAACTATGTAACAGTTTATTATTAGTGGTCTAGTTTAAAACACATTTTAATATACGCATATATAGAGGACACTAAAATAAGAAAAAAAGTTCCTATGAACTTAGGTCAACAACGCCTTCGTTTAAAAGATATAGGGTGTTGAAGTTTAATTATTTTTTTGTTTTTTTCTTAATATCTTCTTTTATTACTGATGGAGGGCGCCACATACAGGTTTCCATCTGGTTTGAATCGGTCCTAACTTTTTTTCCTTACACTGTATGTCATTTTCAACTGAAACATTTTGTTTTCCCATCTTTTCTGCTTCAGAAAGGTATACCTTATTGAAGTCGCTAGGACCAACGGTTTACGAGAAAAATGCATCAGATGCATGCAATGTGTTCCTAAAATGGTTCACTATACTTTTGAAGAATACAGGGACATGATTATGTATTACGGGGAAGCTCGGTCGAATTTCTCCAAAGCTCAACGTATCTATCGAGAATGATATCCTTTAGGACAGGTTCCTAATGTTCGAACATTTATTGACGTGCATAGACGTTTGGATGAAGATGGGTGGTGAAGTTGCCTGTTTAAAAAAAAGTTAACAGTGGGAGTTTTCAGAACTCGTCGCACTGTTGAAAAGGAATAACCTGAACACATTATTAGAAGATGTTTCACTGGACATTGTTGCAAGAGTTGACTTTATGCTTGATGGCAAGCTAGCTCACTTTTCATGAGTGGTAAGGAAATTTTTTGAAAGGATGTTTGAAAATAGGTGGATTTGTCGTGGGGGGCTTGTAATATGATCTCTGCTCTTCAGTAATAAAAGAACTAAAGTCATATTTGAATTCTGCGTGATAAAAAGCTCCTGTATACAAAATTTCGTCCGCTTATTACATCATTGTAAGAAGATATTAAGAAAAAAACAAAAAAATAATTAAACTTCAACACTATATCTTTTAAACGAAGGCGTTGCGGACCTAAGTTCATAGGAATTTTTTTTCTTATTTTAGTGTCCCCTATCGCGTGGCACTTTTTCTATGTCACCCTATATATATATATATATATATATATATATATATATATATACACATATATATATATATATATATATACTATATATATATATATATATATATATATATATATATATATATATATATATATATATATGTGTGGTTTCTCGGGTGTTGATCCGCGTAGCTCTACGGGTCTCCAAAAGACTTTGTTGCAAAACGACGTTTCGACAAAGTCTCATTTGCGATCCTCAGGTTGGTAACTGTCTGCACCTACTTGAGTTACTCGAACCGAACTAACTTCTTGTTGATGTGCTGCTGCTTATGTACCCTATTGCTTTCACTCACTGCTTGCACTGCTTTCACTGCCTGACTACCTTCACTGATTTCACTGTTTGCTACCCTGTTTTCACTTCTTCTTTGTTGGTTCTGTTTTAGGTGTTGTGGATATTAGTTGTCTAGGGATTCATGATGCTTTCCATATTGATGATAGTCTCAGAGCATGGTCTCTTGTGTTGAGATTATGTGGGTGTTTCTCAATCTCTATACCTTCTCTGATAATTCCACCTGTAAAGTGCTCGATGATTGCCAAAGTTTTTGCGTCCTCAAATTTAATTTTGTGTCCTGCTGTGGTTACGTGTTGAACCAAGGATGATGCCGCTTGAGCTTTATTAACCGCGTTTTTGTGTTCTTCTATCCTTAAGCTGATCTTTCTGTTGGTCTGTCCAATATACGATAGCTCGCAGCCTCCACATGGAATCTCGTACACTCCTTGACTCTCCAACGAGATATTTTTCTTAGGATTTCTTAAGATCGAATGAATTTTTCGAAACGCCGTGAAAGTTGTTTCGATTTTATGTTTTTAAAGAATACGGTTAATCTTGTCCATTGTCCCTTTAATGTATGGTAGGTATGCCGTGGCAGTTGCAGAATCAGCCGGTTCTTTGTCTTCTCTACTTGAAGGCCTCAAAGTCCGTTGTATGTCGTGGCGGTGGAATCCATTTTTAATCAAAGCTCTTATTTTTGTCATCTCTTCTTTGATGTTGTCGTTGACTGCTAATTTCTTCGATCGATTGATCAGCGTCTTGATGATAGCTTTGAGTTGACTTGGATAATGATGCAATTTGGCGTTGACGTATCTGTCTGTGTGCGTAGGTTTCCTGTAGACCGTGTGGCATAGGCGTCCGTCTTCATTCTTCTTAACTAGCACGTCCAGAAACGGTAACTGATCATTTTGTTCTATTGCCATTGTGAACTTGATATTTGTGTGCACGTTGTTGAGTTGTTCCAAAAATACCCTGAGTTTTTCCTGTCAGTGGCTCCAAATGACAAAGGTATCATCTACGTATCTCAACCATAGCGTCCGTTTATGTGCTGCTGAGTGTATTGCTTTCTTTTCAAACTCTTGCATGAATAAAATACTTATCTTTTTGGGTTTTTAATGGTGTATTTTAAATTATACAATCTAAACGTTTCGATAACACTTACAGTTATCTTCGTCAGTAGTAATGTTTGTTAAAAATTGTTAAAGATGTAGTAAACAATTTTGTCAAATTTGAAAATTCAAACATAAACATAAGCCTTCTATTAATATAACAGTTTGAGAAACGTATAAGTCAACTATAAAATTGTAGTAAAGAATAACTAGGTCATTAAAATTAAATATTGTTAAACTGCCTCAAAGATGACAAACCAGAACACTCTCTACGACGAAAGCTAACAATGAAATTTGCCAGCCAAAAACACATTTAACAAAATTTAATCGAGTTATGATGTAAGTGTAAAGTTGTGAAAACTTCAATTTTAAAATGATAGAAGCATTCACAAATTCAAACATTACATCAAATAAAATAACCCAGTTAAATCTAACAAAGAGATATCTTTATCAATAATTGGAAGTGTTATTAACAATGAAAAGCACAATGCAGAACGTTCTTTGTAATTTTTAATTTCAATTAATTTCAACTATTTATGTTAAATTATAGTGCTGTGGAAATTTAACATATAATTGGTAAAGCATTTGCTTCAAGGTCTAGGAAAAACAGCAAAAAACCTAGACATACCAAAAGTTGAAAACAAATTAAAATCAAGGCGTATCATTATGCTCTTTTTTAATTATAAGATGCCAAAACCTATTTAAACGGAGATTTTCTTCTTGTCTATTAAAATTATTCGGGTGTTTATATATTTCAATAGCTTCACGTTGCAAACGAACATAATAATGGGTTTGTCTTGACAATATTTTCATATTGTCAAATTGAATGTCATGATTTAGATTATTCAGGGCATGGTCAGCCACAGCAGACCTCTCTGGTTGACCCAATCTACAAAATCTCATGTGTTCTTTGCGTCTTGTATCAAAGCTACGTTTTGTGGTCCCGATGTATACTTTTCCACATGAACAAGATAACTTATACACTCCGGAAGATGATAAAGGGTTTGACACATCTTTAGGTGATCTTAAATGTTCTTTAATTTTTCTTGTAGGTTTAAAAATAGTCCTAATGCCATATTTGATTAGGATTTTTCAATTCTATCTGTAACATTAGCTATAAAAGGAAGAAAAGCAGTACCAACATTAAGAACTGGTTTTTCTTTAAGGTTACGCCTAGAAGGTGTAATAACATTATTAATATCTGTAAGTGAATATCCATTATCTTGTAAGGATTTTCTTAAATATTTATATTCATCATTCAAAAATTCAGGGTCACAAATTCGTTTTGCTCGATCTACTAAAGATTTAATTACACTAATTTTTGACGTGGATGGTGGTTGGATAATTTATGAAGGTATCTATCAGTGTGTCGGCTTTCTGTAAACCTTAAAAGATAGTGAATTATTATTTTAGATATTAATATGTCAAGAAATGGTAAACTTCCATTAGTTTCTTTTCCATAGTAAACTGAATACTAGGATGTATACCATTTATAAAAACCAAAAACTCATGCAGTGCTTCTTCTCCATGTCTCCAAATAACAAATGTGTCATCTACATATCTATACCAAACTGAAGGTTTTTAGGTGTATTTTGTAACGTTAATGTTTCAAATTTTTCCATATAAAATTAGCTATAACAGGACTAAGGGGACTACCCATTGCTACACGTTCAATCTGTTCATAAAATTTACTATTCCACTGAAAACAAGTTGTAGTAAGACAGTGCTGAAAAGAATGGTTATGTCCTTTGGAAAAGATGATCAATGTATTCAATAGTTTCTTTATAGGTACTTTTGTAAAAGTGAAATAACATCAAAACTAACCATTATATCACCCTCTTCAATTTTGAAACTATGCATTTTTCAACAAAGTCGGTAGAATTTTTAATGTAATGGGTGTTTTTCCTATATGAGGTTGTAATAACAATGTAAGATGTTTTGCACGGTTATATGTAGGAGAACCAATTGCACTAACAATAGGCCTTAAAGGAATATTAGGTTTATGAATTTTTGGTAAACCATATAGTTTTGGTGAAATAGCTTCAGAGTTAGATAGTTTCTTTTTTATTTCTTCAGGAATAGATGATAATTTAATCAGCTCTTTAGTTTTTAAAAGAAACTTTGTGTTGGATCTTTTGGTATTTCACGATAAGTTTCTAGTCCCAACAATTGTTCCATCTTAGTATTATAATCGTTCATATTTAATATAACAGTTGCATTACCTTTATCTGATTTTAATATTATAATACTTTCATTGCGTTTAAGATCAAGCAAAGCACTTCGTTGACGAAAGGATAAGTTGCTCTTTGGATGTTTTGTTTTACGTAATATGTTAACGGTGTTATATCTAACTTCATTAGCAGCATCAAAAGGTAATAATTTAATGGAGTTTTCGATGTTGGAAATTATATCTTCAAAAGGTATTACATTTTCACATTTCAGTCCTTTATGGGGAGGAAACTTATCGTTTTATCAGACAATTTGAAAAATTAAGGAAACGTAAAGCACAATTATTATCGTCACTCACTTTTTATTACGATGCCGAGAGCAAAAGATTATCCCAAAGTTTATCTATATTAAAAGAAATTTTAATAACAAGCAAGCGAATAATATTTACAGAAGAACTGAAAATGCTCTTCTACGTAATCAAATACATATTACTAGGAAGTTACTGGTTAACACCGATAAAAAAAAAGTTTTTATATTTACATTTAGAAATTTCATCTATTTTGAATAAAAAAGATTGGGATAAAATTGATTCTATAACGTTTAAATCTATGGAAATAAATTTTGACATCTCATGTCAACGTCAAAAAGAAAAATTTAATAAATTATACAAACAACAAAATAATAGACCATCTATTGATTGTAGAAAAACAGTTATAAACCTTTCTGATAATGTTGTTTCAGATTATGCTATTGAAGCGCTTTCTAAAGGAGGAAATTTTGCGACAACACCAAGAGTAATACCTTTTGAAGATATAATTTCCAACATCGAAAATTCCATTAGATTATTACCTTTTGATGCTGCTAATGAAGTTAGATATAACACCGTTAACATATTATGTAAAACAAAACCTCCAAAGAGCAACTTATCCTTTCGTCAACGACATGCTTTACTTGATCTTAAACGCAATGAAAGTATTATAATATTAAAATCAGATAAAGGTAATGCAACTGTTATATTAAATATGAACGATTATAACACTAAGATAGAACAATTGTTGGGACCAGAAACTTATCGTGAAATACCAAAAGATCCAACAAAAAAGTTTCTTTTAAAAACTAAAGAGCTGATTAAATTATCATCTATTCCTGAAGAAATAAAGAAGAAACTATCTAACTCTGAAGCTATTTCACCAAAACTATATGGTTTACCAAAATTCATAAACCTAATATTCCTTTAAGGCCTATTGTTAGTGCAATTGGTTCTCCTACATATAACCTGCAAAACATCTTACATTGTTATTACAACCTCATATAGGAAAAACACCCCATTAAATAAAAATTCTACCGACTTTGTTGAAAAAATGCATAGTTTCAAAATTGAAGAGGGTGATATAATGGTTAGTTTTGATGTTATTTCACTTTTTACAAAAGTACCTATAAAAGAAACTATTGAATACATTGATCATCTTTTTCCAAAGGACATAACCATTCTTTTCAGCACTGTTTTACTACAACTTATTTTCAGTGGAATAGTAAATTTTATGAACAGATTGAAGGTGTAGCAATGGGTAGTCCCCTTAGTCCTGTTCTAGCTAATTTTTATGTGGAAAAATTTGAAACATTAACGTTACAAAATACACCTAAAAAACCTTCAGTTTGGTATAGATATGTAGATGACACATTTGTTATTTGGAGACATGGAGAAGAAGCACTGCATGAGTTTTTGGTTTTTATAAATGGTATACATCCTAGTATTCAGTTTACCATGGAAAAAGAAACCAATGGAAGTTTACCATTTCTTGACATATTAATATCTAAAAATAATAATTCACTATCTTTTAAGGTTTACAGAAAGCCGACACACTGATAGATACCTTCATAAATTATCCAACCACCATCCACGTCAAAAAATTAGTGTAATTAAATCTTTAGTAGATCGAGCAAAACGAATTTGTGACCCTGAATTTTTGAATGATGAATATAAATATTTAAGAAAATCCTTACAAGATAATGGATATTCACTTACAGATATTAATAATGTTATTACACCTTCTAGGCGTAACCTTAAAGAAAAACCAGTTCTTAATGTTGGTACTGCTTTTCTTCCTTTTATAGCTAATGTTACAAATAAAATTGAAAAATCCTAATCAAATACGGCATTAGGACTATTTTTAAACCTACAAGAAAAATTAAAGAACATTTAAGATCACCTAAAGATGTGTCAAACCTTTATCATCTTCCGGAGTGTATAAGTTATCTTGTTCATGTGGAAAAGTATACATCGGGACCACAAAACGTAGCTTTGATACAAAACGCAAAGAACACATGAGATTTTGTAGATTGGGTCAACCAGAGAGGTCTGCTGTGGCTGACCATGCCCTGAATAATCTAAATCATGACATTCAATTTGACAATATGAAAATATTGTCAAGACAAACCCATTATTATGTTCGTTTGCAACGTGAAGCTATTGAAATATATAAACATCCGAATAATTTTAATAGACAAGAAGAAAATCTCCGTTTAAATAGGTTTTGGCATCTTATAATTAAAAAGAGCATAATGATACGCCTTGATTTTAATTTGTTTTCAACTTTTGGTATGTCTAGGTTTTTGCTGTGTTTTTCCTAGACCTTGAAGCAAATGCTTTACCAATTATATGTTAAATTTCCACAGCACTATAATTTAACATAAATAGTTGAAATTAATTGAAATTAAAATTACAAAGAACGTTCTGCATTGTGCTTTTCATTGTTAATAACAATTCCAATTATTGATAAAGATATCTCTTTGTTAGATTTAACTGGGTTATTTTATTTGATGTAATGTTTGGATTTGTGAATGCTTCTATCATTTTAAAATTGAAGTTTTTCACAACTTTACACTTACATCATAACTCGATTAAATTTTGTTAAATGTGTTTTTTGGCTGGCAAATTTCATTGTTAGCTTTCGTCGTAGACAGTGTTCTGGTTTGTCATCTTTGAGGCAGTTTAACAATATTTAATTTTAATGACCCAGTTATTCTTTACTACAATTTTATAGTTGGCTTATACGTTTCTCAAACTGTTATATTAATAGCAGGCTTATGTTTAGGTTTGAATTTTTCAAATTTGACAAAATTGTTTACTACATCTTTAACAATTTTTAACAAACATTACTACTGACGAAGATAACTGTAAGTGTTATCGAAACGTTTAGATTGTATAATTTAAAGTACACCATTAAAAAATCCCAAAAAAGATAAGTATTTTATTATGAGTGTTAATGGTGAAAGTTTACATTTTCATATTGCATGAATAGGTTTGCAGTGACTGGAGATAAAGGTGACTCCATTGGTGCTTCTGGTTTCTGCTTGTAATGGTGGCCATTGTACATAAAATAGGTATTAGTTAGACTTATTATATGGTCAACCGGTTTATGTCTCCTTTGGATGGTCCCAAGTGCCCCGTCGACTGGTATATTCGTGAATAGTGATACTATATCGAAGCTGACTAGGAGCTCTCCTGGTTTAATTGTGTGCTATTGCATAATCTCAATGAAATGGTCGGCGTTTTTCACGTAAGATGTAGCCTTGTTAGTGAGTGGCTGTAGTGACTTCGCAAGGTACTTAGCTAGCGCTTGTAGCGGTGATCCAACAGAACTAACAATCGGCCGTAGTGGGGCACCGTCTTTGTGTATTTTAGGCAGTCCGTACATCTTCGGGCATCTAGACGACTTTTCACTCGGTATCAGTGTTTTCTGGGTTTCTTCATCAATTCGTGAATCCCTAATTTTCTTCTTATAGGGTGACCCAGTCTTCTGTAATCGCTCCATAGCTTGTTTACTATTCAATATATCGATTTACGGTTTTGCCATCTGATAGATATGCTTTTGGTGCACAATTTAAACATATTTTCAATGTGTATAGGGTGTCCTACTAAGAGTGCTGTACCAAACTTATGTTTTTTTTTAATGAAACACCCGGTATATTTTTATTATTTTAGATTCCTTGTACAAAAATAATGCGAGTTTGCATGAGTCATTATGGGTTTATCTCCTTCCATTCCAGAGCTATTCACGTTTTTATTAGGAAAATAGCTCACATTCGAGCAATCACTGTGAAGGAACCAATGGATATTTCTAAAACACTCGCTACTAAATGTTTCACAATAACTGCTAGCTTCAGATAATACACAACTTTTTTCTAGTATGCACACAATGTACAGGGTGATCTAAAAGACAAAAGTTTAAGTACTTCATTTTTTAAATCAAAAATATTTATTTTTCACCATTCGATGGCATTTTAGATAACCTTTCCGTTGTTACAAGGTTTGTCTGGTAAATTCTGGATATTTCTCTAGGTTTTAACAGTAAACGTTGAATTAAGGCCGTGCTTAAAGTAATAATAATTTTGGTAAAATCAAGTAAGCTAGTACCATGGTTAATTTTTATTTAGTATAACGGCAGAACTGTTAAAAAATGAACACTATGAGAATAAGGGATATAGTACAGCAAATTTTTATAATAGATGTTCGATAGGCCACCATTCTGACCGATACACGTCCTCAATCACCGTTCGAATGATTGATTGAGCTTAGGTAGTAGTTCGATTTAAATTATCCCAAATGCTTCGCGAATACGAGCTGTCATACCTTCTGGCGTAGCAGAATTAAACTACCTCCACCTGCAGGATCATTAAAGAAATAGTGTTAACACGTGGTATACTTTTTGGTGTAAAATTAAGAAGCAATTAGGTAAAATACTTATGAATACTTATGAATTCAAATTAAAGCACATTTTCAAACCAAAACCTTAAAATTGACAATGTATGCACATAGGATGTATTTCAGAACCAAAGACTATATTTAAGTTTATTTTATTTTGAAAACCTCTGAATTGAGCTGTAAAATGGCTGTAGCTATGAATTACGTAACAGTAATTTTCGTGAAACCAAGCGGACGTGCTGTCAAAATTGTTACGCAATTAATTTTACATTCCCAAGTGCGAAGTTCAAAATGAACTATGAACATCAAGAAGTAGTTCATATGGTCTACTGCATTGGTGAAGCTGAATGAAATTCTCTACATACCAAAAGAATTTATCATCAAAATATCCCGATATGATAACACCACAAGCTGTCTTCTTTTAAAACTGAGCACCGCTTTGAAGGATCAGGAAGTGTGAACTGCAAAGAGAATGAAAATCACGGAAGGAGAATTAATGAAGACGTCGAATTAAATGTTCTGCTTGCATTACAAGAAAATCCACATGTAAGCACACGTAGTATTACTGCGCCAATAGACATTTCTCAAAGTAATGTGAATAGTATATTGAAGAACAAGTTTCATCCGTATCACGTAAATTTACACCAGGAATTGCACGGTAATGATTTCCAGAACAAATTACATTTTTCTGAATTTATATGTGGCAGAATTGATGAGATTCGAAAAATTTTAAAGAAAGTATTGTTCACCGACGAAGCTATATTTAAAAGTGACGGCAGCGTAAATAGACATAATATGAATTATTATTCTATTGACAATGGTTGAGAACAAATGGTTATCAGAACCGATTGGCGCTGAACGTTTGAAGAGGAATAATTGGTACAAAAGTGATCGGCCCATATTTCCTCGATGGTGTTCTTACTGGTGCTGAATATTACAAATTTTGCAACCTCTACTTCCCTTGTTGTTGGAAGATGTCGATCTCATCACAAGAAGAGACATGTGCCTACAGTTAGACGGTGCTCCGGTGCACTACCAAAGAGTGGTTCGCCAATATCTGGATACAATTTTTACTTAATGGATGGATAAGTAGAGGAGGTTCAATTGTTGGCCATCTCGGTCGCCCGACCAGACGCCAATAGACTTTTTCATTTGGGGATACGTCAGAGAGGAAATTTATGTGGTAAAACCAACAATTCCAAGAGACATGATAGCACATATTCGCAAAGCTTTTGGGACAATTCAAGATAAGATCAACCTATCGTTCGAACGGCGATTTAGGACATGTATCGATCAGAATGGTGACTTCTTCGAACATGTGTTACAAAAATTTGCCGTATTGTATCCACTATTCGCATAAAGTGGTCATTTTCTAACAATTTTGCCGTTATACTGAATAAAAAATTAATCATGGTAGTATCCTACTTGATTTTACCAAAACCATTAATACTCTGAACCCGGCCTCAATTCAGACGTTTATTGTTAAAACCTTGAGGTATCCCGACAAACCTTATATCAACGGAAGGCTTATTGAAAATGCCATCGTGTGATGAAGAAATAAATAGGGTGTTCCGTTTGAAAAAATCCATACTAGAAAAAAACTAGGAGTTACTGTGAAACATTTAATAGCTTTCTTCACAGTGATTTCTCGAATGTGAGCTATTTTCCTAATACAAACGTGAATAACTTAGGAATGGAAGAAGATGGACCCATAATGATTAATGCAAACTCGCATTATTTCTGTACAGGGAAACTGAAACAATCAAAATATACCGGGTATTACATTTAAAAAAACACACGTTTGGTGCAGCACGCTTAGTAGGACACCCTGTATATAGTGAAAATATTTTTAAATTGTGAGTAGTAAACAAGCTATGGACCGATCACAGAAGACTGGGTCATTCTATATATATATATATATATATATATATATATATATATATATATATATATATATATATATATATATATATATATTTATATATATATATATATATATATATATATATGTCTTTAAAAGTTCTGTTCAAAATACTAAGACTCCTGAGACTAAAATGTGAAGATCAAACCCAATTAAAGTTGATAGTTTTCGAAATACCGGGTGTCAAGGTTATTATTTTCTAAACTTTTTTAAATATCTATCTTAATAATAACAGAATTTTCTTTCTTGAAAAAGGTATACCTTGTAGATGTCGCTTCGAGCAGCCGTTTCTGCGATAATCGAATTCAAATGTTTCATTGCGTTCGAAAATTCATCAACAGAACTTTAAGAGAACAGTCAACATTTTACGGTTAGATGCAGAGATGATGGATAGGGTGCAGTTCAATTTTCTCCGTAGAATTACTCTTTGTGTACATAAAACGGGGTCACTTTCAACATTTAGAGTTTAATTGAAAAATTTATAATTTAGTAAAAGTTTGCTACTCTGATCGTTTGTTATGTATGCTATACCTCTTGTTCTTTACCAGTTCATTATTACATTCTTATGTTGTTGTGTAAACTTCTGTTGTTGTTGGCCGGTTGGTCCTTAAATACGCTCCAAACTTCTTGGACCAGTCCTAAGCCTGGCTAAGTGAAGGAGGACTATGATGAATTTTAGTACGCAATGAGACATTTGAATTCGATTATCACAGAAAAGGCTGTTCGAAGCGACATCTACAAGGTATACCTTTTTGAAGAAAATATATGTCAGAGAATAAGAGTTTCTGACTAGAGATATACCGAGGTAGAAAAAGTTATGGAGCTTTAAATGTAGACAAAGGCTGCTGGTAGCGCCCTCTGGAAGATACATCAAAACTATGATCAAATCATTTTTTTGTAATCGGCTTATTTACTAATACAGTTTTGATTTATGCATTTATTTAAGTAAAGTGTAATTCCATCACAAACATGGAGTTTGAGTTCAGAGGCAGAAGAACATCTTGGTGATCCAAACTGATTATGTATGTGGTGACGACGAAAAGGATCCAGATTTCCTTGAACAAACAACAGGAATTCGTAAGATTATTGAGTCAGAACTCAATTATTTAGTTCGTGATCTAAATGAATTGTTAGCGTCAAGACTAAATGGCTGGAACTTTCTGCAAAAGGAAACTAAAGTATGCTTTTACCGTCAACGGCAAAAGAAGTTAGAACAATGATTTTCCATTCAAAATGACTTAGTGCACTGCAACGATGTGTACTTTTATTAGATGAACTAGATAGATTCTTCTACAAAAATTTTGAAAGCTCCATAATGCTGCACACATGAAGGAGACATGCAAGTATAAAGCTTTTACTGAAAATGGTACAGTATGAAAAGTATTCGTGACATATTTGTAGAGGTGACGACCCTTGTTCTAGGACTTAGACTTGGTTACAATAAGTTCTGCTGCTTTTTATGCGAAGAGACAAAGTCTAAAACCCGGAAAAAAGTCTTTGAAGGTTTCCATTACCTGAAAAGTAAATTTTCAAAAATCGAAGCAGGAATATTTGTTGGATCTCAAATAAGGGAAGTTATGAAGCATTTCCATTTTTAACAAATGTTAAATGAACATGAGGCAGCTGGGTGGCAGTGATTTATAAAAGTTGCGAAAAACTACCTAGGAAAAAAATAGACCACGAACCATAATGAATTGGTTAGTGAACTTCTTGAAAACTACAAATTACTTGGATGCACTCTCTCCCAAAATTCAATTTTTGGATTCACATTTAGATTTTTCCTACGAAACCCTGTATATATGAGTGACAGACTTTGTGAACACTTTCATCACGATACAGCCGTAATGGAAAATTGCTACCAAAGAAAATGGAGTCCAAAAGTGCTTGCCGATTATGGTTGGACACTAAAAAGAGATCTTTCTCAAGCTAAGTACTCCAGAAAATCCTATAGAAATACATTTTTATGAGTTAATTGTATATGCATTTTATTGCATGAGTTTGTGTATTACTTTCTAAATTAGTTAATGATCGGAATGCAGTAGCCAGTTTATATCCAACCATTCATAAAACGTGTTTAGTGAGACTACATTAATGAACACCTTTGTGTGTATGTAATTGAACATGCAGATAAATCAGACATAATTTTCCGAATGTATAGGTGGTGACTGTTCAGAGAATCTGCCTATATAAAAAGCATCATTGCATTAGGGTAGAAATTATTTCACGTCATATTTAATTTAGACTTTAATGTATTCAGTTTTGAACTGTAAGCTGGTTTCCTCAAACTGTAAGACATGATTTCGGTTGATTGATTGAGATTGATCTGATTGATTTGATCGAGCATGATTTGTTTGAGATTGATTGATTAATTAATTAATTAATTGATTTTTTTGTGTGTGAGAAAGAGCCGAAAGAGAGAGAGGGAGAGAGAGAAACGGATAAACGAGATACAGCAAGAGAGAGATGTGCATTATCAACTTCTATTATAGAAAATGTTCATTAGTCTATACGCCTCTAGATGGCGCTAAAATCAATTTTAACTCAAAGGGGCCAGGGCGCAGACCCTAACACAAGATCGAAGGCCTACATGGTAGTTCCTGCAGTTGTCTTACACATTAACATTAGGGCCCCCATACCATCTCCATCCAGGGGAGCAAAGGCCCGAGAACAAGTTGCGAAGCCCTACACGTGGCTTACAAAAACCTCTTTATTATTAAAAACAATTTCAAATTTCCCGCTCAGGACCAGGTCCCAGTGATAGTTCCTACACTTATCTTACAAGAACCTCTTTATTACTAAAAAACATTTTCAAATTTCCCGCCATAACCAATCAGAATGCAGAGACTTAGTCCTCCAATCAGAGCACAGCGGCTGAGTAGTGGGGCTAAGGGCCAATCAGAAGCCGGGGCGGCTGGTGCACGTACGACCAATCAGCTAAAAGTGGAACGTGGCCTAACCTTACACCTTCCAATAGAACACTGCATATGTGCGTAATTGCCTAAACTCCAAGGGGTGTACAGCCAAAAAGGCTCTTAATACAACCAAATTAGGGGCTCAACTCCACCCAGCGGTTGAAAATGGTCCCCGAAAAGAAACCATAAAATAAGACCGATAAGAAATTGCTGTCAAAAAGACCATAATTAGGGATGAAAAGGGGTTGAAAAAGGCCTCCGAAAAGAAACCATAGGGGTGAAAAATATGGTCCCCACGTGGGCGAGTAAAAACAAAAATAATTAGGGATAAAAAGGGGTTGAAAAAGGCCTCCGAAAAGAAACCATAGGGGTGAAAAATACGGCTTCCACGTGGGCATATAAAAAAGTGAAAGGTGGGTTTTCCCCAGAAAATCCAAGATGGCGGGCAAGGTGTCGCACTTCTACTTGTAGGTTTGCTGAATTATTATTACTTGATCTCTGTGTTAATCAAAATTATTTCACATTCAATAATAGTAGATTATTATGTAAGACCAGTAAGTTTATCATTAGCTGATACTCCAAAATTGAGCGAAATATTGATCAATTGACACGTCGAACGCAATATGCTATTTGGCCCGAAATCTAGACACAAACGGAAATGTCAGGCATCTCTATGCGCATCAACTACTAACGGTTATTAGCACTATCCATCACTAGAATTATTACCTACTAAAGGAATTCTACCTTTTGTAAGGGATTTTTAATGTGCCAATCATTGTATTGCCAGTTCCTATCGGAAAAGGCTTCGGTTTTTCCCCGTTTTAGAAAAACGGCTACCTCGTCCAGGTTTGAACCCGTGCCGCTCGGCCATTCCACCATCTAGGTAGCAGACATTCAATAATAAAAAAAATATGATTACCTAGGATTAGTCCAATTTCGCCCATTTTAGCTAATATTTTTATGGATAGCTCAGAAAGTCAAATTTTTGAATAAAATATAAAGCTTGTATTTTGGTTTCGTTATGTTTTGATAGTCTTTAATTAATATTAACAATTTACATCTTAATATAAAATTTACACTAAAGAAACAGCAAAATAGAGCCATTAATTTCCTAGATTTAAACAGGAAAACTAATACACAGAACAAGTTTGAGTTCTCTATATTTAGACAATCTACACATACAGACATTACAATTCCGAATGATTTATGTCACCATAAAACACATAAGTTACCTGCACATAGATCATTAGTACATAAATCAATGTCATTACCATTAAAGCAGATAAATTTCAATAAGTAAATATCAATTATAAGACATACTACACAAGCAAATGGTTACATGTCAAATATTATCGACACTTTAGTTAACACCATATGGTTAGTTATAATAAATGCGCAGCAGTCTCCTATATAAAAAAACAATGTCCCATATCTGGGGCATGGTACTGTGACATTAAAGAATTATATGCTTAGAGTCCCATGAGTCATATTTGGTTCGTTCTTGTACGTCATTTGTACGGAATCAATGTGTCGGTCAGTAAAATCTTTTGTAACTGCATGCGCTTGCAATAATTATAATCGTGATCATGTGGCATACACCATTGACTGACGAAGAACTAAATGATGAAATTTATTCCCTTAGTGACCTACGTGAAGATCACGACGATGATATTATAGACCCGGATTATGATGAAGGCGTGTGGGTTTCGCATATTTTTTAACAATGTACATAAATTGAATATCTGTCAGTTTTGGAGAATTGCCCGCTTCGTCTTTGAGTGAGGCAGAAGATGACAGCAGTGAAGAAAATATAACGATAGTTCTGATCATCAAGCTATTAATTTTCCATGGTTTATAGACGTTTTAGATATAGCAAAACTATATTTGTTAACTCATTTATGTTAACTGCTTCATTGGGGGGAATGGGACATAGTATGCATGGGAGGTCTGGGACATTGTGTTTCTCCCCAGTAGTATTAAATCTTAATTTATTTTATTTTTTAGTTTATTATAGCTGTTTTACAGTGCAAAGTGCCTCACAAGTGGGAGAAGAAACATCCTGGAAGTCTTTTTGTATTTCAGAATCTGCTCGCCAACGCCATGTAAAGAAATATACCGATGTTCCAAACAAGAAAAGCATTGTTTTTTATTCTAATTTGGTATATGGTATGATGTTCTTCGAAGAACAAGAATAATCTCTAATAGATTACCTCTTTGCTGCGAGTAAAATACGACACGGTTTAACCTCAGTTTAGCCGAGAATTCTGGCATGGCAATAGGCCTATGTCCTCAAATGCAAAATGACCAATTCCTTCTAAGTAAACTAAGTGGCAAGATATGATTGGTTTTAAGGCTTAATGGGACACAAAGAACTTTCGCTAAAGTCTCCAGAACCAGTTTGGGAAGAACAACCAAACTCAGCTAATATTGTTGATTCTAGATAATCATGAGAGTCATGTGGGTTTAGAAGTGATAATGATAGCCAATGAAAAATGAGGCATAATGTGAACGTTTTCACCACACTGTAGCCACAGACTTCAGCCGCTCATTTAAAAGGCAGAGTTTGTAATTATTGGCTACTGAATGACCATTTATATTTACTCAATAGGTGAGCTCGTTGGACAAGCGTACCTACCCTTTGGCTGTAACACAGAAAGACATTATTTTGGTTTTCAAAGACAACCATCTACCCATTCAACAATGAACCATTCACTGACGCAGAATTCTTAATGTCTTCTGTAGCAGACCGACCTTTGCACTTCCACAAGGTAGTACTTCTGCCTCAGAAAACCAAGCATCTTCCTCATCTGAAGGCACACATTTTGCATCCGTTCTCACATGTTCCTTGTACCTCTGTTGAAGAATGATCGGCTCTAAAATATAATGCCACGCAAGAACCTTCAATGTCAATAAGAGTCCCAATTACACCTAAGCAAATTCGACTACTTCCGAAAGTTCCGGCACACAAACTCAAAGAGGACGAGAAGTCGTATTTTAACTAGTACACCAAAAAAGCAGAGGCAGAAAGATTGGCTGTTGAGAAGAAGTTTGTTCAATCAACTGCACCCATCTGTAATTTCTCAAGATTCTGAGTCTTCATCTGAGGAAGTACAAATTCCATACCAAGATACAAATAATGACCTAGAAATGTTCTCGAGTTTTGAGGATGTTGAAATGGAAGAAATTGAGTGGGATCTTAGTTCTGTGAACCTTAAGTCTGATTGTTTTCACTTTTGTTCGATATTTTGTCGTTATGTTCTGATTTTTGATGTTTACATTTCTTAGTGCATTTTTCATGTATTTGGAAACTTCTGTGTACCATTCCTTGTGTTGAGGCTGAGCGGTCGTTTTTTAACCTCGACGGCTTCTCATTTTATTCTTTTGAGCCAGGTGATTAGCTGATGTCATCTGCTTGGATTGTTCAAAATGACGAACTAAGCGTGTTCTTCTTTACTGTCAATCTATGTTCTTATCGCCTTGCGCTAAGTTAATGATTTATTATTAACGAAAATTAAAAATTTTATTTAGAGATCCTACAACAAAATTCCAAAAGATGTGAAACAGACCTTACAAAAATAAGCTAAACCAAACCAAAACATTGCATAAAAATTCTTTAGAACTAATTAATAAACTACAAAACATAAAATTACCGCAACATAATATACTTGTAAGTTTTGATGTTACTAGTATGTTTTCCAAAATACCACCTCAAGAATGTATGCATTTATTAAATAATGCTTTATTTAATAATAATTTGAATTAGTTACAAGAATGGAGTTGATTTAATTATTTGATCTCTGTGTTAATCAAAATTATGTAATACTCAATAATAAGATTTATCCACAAAAAATTAGTTACCTATGGGCACTCCAATTTCGCCTATTGTAGCTAATATCTTTATGGGCCATTTCAAAGATTAAATTTTGAATTTCTGACAAGATTGTATTTTTGTTTCGTTATGTTGATGATATTTTAGCATGTTTTGATAGTTCAAATTTTTAAATGCTTTCTTAATTGATATTAACAATTTACATCCTAGATTTAAACATAAAATTAATACAGATAATTCAGAAAGCTTACAGTTCCAAACGATTCATGTCACCATAAAACACATAGGTTAGTTGCACATAGATCATTAGTACGTAGAGCAATATCATTGCCACTAAACCAAACAAATTTTAATAAAGAAATATCAATTATAAGACAGAATGCAGAAGCACATGTTACATTTCAAATATAACCGACACTTTAATGTTAAATGCCAAATATTCAATTAGCGACATTTTGGAGTCAGGTATTTATAAATTAATCTGCACAACACTTAGGAACATTGAAATTAGATGCAAAGAACACATTAGATGTTACAAATATAAACACACAGACAAATCAAATTATGCGAAACATTTAATAGTAAATAATCACAATATGACTTCACAAGACAACATGTTCACATTTTGTAATAAAAAGAGATATTAGATGTTTTGGAATCAGTTGAAATTTATAAACATAAACAGAAGTTACCTTTAATGAACAAACATGTTGATCTTATTGACTCACCTTTAACAGACAGTTTAAATAAAGATTAATTATTTATATCAAGTTTGCTGTTTTACTTTAATGATTTGTTACCATAACTACTTCGCATATCAGAAAAAATTGATCACATATTAGAAAAGAACTAGAAGTACAAAGTAGTTTTCAGAACTAATACCAAGGTTTTTAAAGTTTATTTAATGCCAAAGGTTCAACTAACGACATTTTGAAGTTGGGTATATATAAATTGAACTGTGCATTTTGTAATTCTGTCTATATTAGACAAACACTTAGGAACTTTGATACTAGATACAAGGAATACATTAGGTGTTACAAATATGAACACACAGACAAATCAAATTATGTTTAACATTTAATAGTAAATAATCACTTTATGACACAAAACAACATTAAAGTTTTACATTTTGTAATAAAAAGATAAATTAGATGTTTTGGAAGAATTCGAAATTTATGAACATAGACAGAAAGTACCTCTACTGAACTAACGGGTTGATATAGACTCACCGTTAATAGACGTTTTAAATATAGGATCAAAATTTACATCAACCTTGCTGTTTTACCTTCACCAAAACTACTACTGTTATTATTTTCTCTCGCTAATGATTATTATTGTATTAAAACGCTTGAGAAATAGACAATTACCGTAAAACGGGGTCATTTGAAATAGTCACATGAAATAGTTTGCAGCACCATCTTTAATCTAGTAGCAAAATGTAGAACAATGTCAGAAATGTACACGACTTGACGATTTTGACGAAAGGCATGTTTCAGTGTTTATTTTCTGTTCAGAATTATTTTATAACAAGGAAAAACACACTTTTCTAAACTGTCAATTACTTTCTATTGAGTGGGAAAAGCAGGCGATTTCCTGCCATATTAATACTTTTGTTAAGTTAAATAGTTGTGTGGGAATATGCTCCTAACCTTAATTTCTGCAAATTTCTATTGTTAAAACAGTGGCGTGCTATTTGATTTTTCGTTGTCATTTTAGGGGTGACTTGAAACACGCCACGGAGGACACCTGGGAGCCGTAAATATGTGAAACTCAAGAAATGCAGTTACATGTGCTTCCGATTGGGGATTGCCGTATGAAGAACGTGATTCTAGATTTGGTGCAAAACTTTTTAAATCGGTCCGGAATCAATGTTCAAGTTCAAATCCAACCGCTCGGGCCACGATTGGTATCTTTGTTTCATTGAGCGGCATAACATCTACTAGGTTCTCTCAGTCAATTAAACAAAGCAAGGCAAAAATCAACTACACAATTATAAATAAATATTTTGATAATTTGTCAGTGTCCTTATAAATAAATATTTTGATAATTTGTCAGTGTCCTTAACAGATGTTGACCACGCAGCAATACTGAACTACAATAAAACCAATTTTACTGACGACCCAGGTAGGGTCAAGGTACGAAGAAAATCCAAAAGAGCCGAAAAAATTCAAGATTCCTCAAAATCGGCAACATGTGTTATGTTTTCATGTTCTGCTTCAGGAATACATTGTTTATAAATCTGATCATCTATGGACTACATGGACTGAAAAGGTCCAGAAAAAGCTCGATATAACCGTAAATCCTCAGGCTGGTTCGATATGCATTTATTTGAGGACTGGTTCGTGACTACTGCTCTTCCATATTTTAAGACGTTACTACCAAGACTCAGAGTAGTTATTAGAGACAATCTAGCTTCACACCTTTCAATCAATGTCATATAACTTTGCGAATCAAATAACATCAGATTTATTTTACTGCCATAAAATAGCACACATCTAACTCAACCGTTAGATGTGTGATTATTTAGACCTATAAAACAAGAGTAGCGAAAAGCTCTTCAAGCATAGAAAAGGCATTACAAGGGTGTGATAAGAAACACATGTTTCCTACTCTGTGGAATAAAGCTTTACAAAATACAGCTGCCAACGAAAAAACATAAAAGCTGGCTTTATGGCTACTGGCATAGTACCTTTGGATCCACAGAAGATTCTTAAAAGACTCCCGAAAGAAAATAGAAATGAAGAACAACAAGCCATGGAAGAAAACATTGTAAGATCCATGTCCGAAATATTTCAAAACGGAAAACGAACCATCCACTTCGGGAAAAAGATACAGAAGAAACTGTTTTTGTTACTGAATATTGCGAACAAAATGTTGTCTCGGAAACGAATGAAAATATTGAGAACAAACAACCGACTGGAGACTGCCGCAAGTTTGCATTGAGACGATACAGTGTCGACGATGTGTTGAGGAGGTACCCTAAATAGTTAATATTATTATTTTATTAATCTAAACACATTAAGTTTCTGCAGTCAATGATTTATTCTTTCTTTTGATTCAGTAGGTGTATTATATTCCGGATTCTGGTTTCTGTTGTACGTTGTACCGTTCGTTGCCTTGTATGCTTACAATTTGTATCACTATTGTAACGCACCTGCATACTCGTTAAGAAACTACCCGTATGCTAAAAATAACCAACGCAGTAAATATCAAAGCGCGTCGTTATCGTCTGTTCAGTCGTCAAGCGATGAATCACTCAGCATCTAGAATATTCTTTCTAGATTATTATATCTGTGCGTGTTTATATATAAAAAGTAACCGATCCAGAGATGATTCATTGCGAATTTAGTCGTCGTTCAGTATTGGATATAAATTAGAATTGTACTGAGAAAAATTAAAAGCTTAAGTGCTAATTATTTATAGTTCTGTATTTAATCGTTAATCGTAGTGCATAATACTTTCGCTTTAACTTTTGTGTCTGTATTAAATAAATTATGTCAAGTTTCCATCGTTATTAAAAACATAACACTATTTTAGTTTTTTAATTTTTAAATTCAATAATGAGTGAACATCGGAAAGAATTAAGTGGTGCACAGTATAAAAAACTTGCTGATGAAAAACGCAAACAAGAAAATGTTTTGAATAAAACTAAAAGATTAGAACAATATTTCAGTTTACAAGCGCCTGCAAAACCTCAATCTGAACACTTTGTACATGCCCGAAAACCCCGATGTTACTTATAGCATTAGAACTATCTTAGACAATGATGATACTGACGCTGTTTTAAATGTGCATGTTTCAACTGAAAGTGTCAGTGCTGCTAGTGGTAATGGTAGCAATGATGGGTTGTCAAATCATTGACTATTTATTATCTCAAGAAATCATTCAGCACATGTTCGATAATTTTTCGGCAACGATAACAAAAACTGTTGTAGCAAGCAATCCTAAAGGTATGGTATAGCGTCCCTTGAATAAAAATGTGTTTCATCGAGAATTAAAGAAATGGTGAAGAACAATTACGAAAATGTTTATGTCGTCTTTTTGGTGGAACCTCAAAAGTAGGAACAGAAGTTATCAATGACTGGAGCAATGTAAATAGAATATTAAATCTTCACGAAGTATCTCGCGAACACTCCAAATGTCAAACTTTATTATTACATAGATAAAATAGTGCTGGTACGGACAGAATAAACTCATTACTTTGTGAACAAATTAAAAGTCAAACTGAGTATTGCAAAATGTGTTGTAAAGGGTAGTTGCTGTAGTAAAAAAGTTGTCATCTAGAGGTTTAGCTTTTATTGGAAGCGTACAAAAATGGAAATTACATCATGTGTTTACAACTTATCTCAGAGTTCGACCCCTTTTTAGCAAAACACATATCAGAATGTGGACACCTTGGCAGTGGTAAGACGTCTTATTTATCGTCAACAATCTGTAATAAATTTATTGAATTGATGTCACTGGAAGTTTTAAATTACATAATTCGAGAAATTCATAATTCAAAATATTACAACATTATTGTTGTCGACTCTATACCTGACATTGCTCACATCGGTTTACATCGGTTTGCCAGCTGGCATTATGAGACGTAATTCACTTGCTTACTATCTTCCTTGCGGAGCACACTCTTTGTATTTTGTAGCGGTGTGTGCAGCGGAATATGTTAAAGAAGCTGTTATATTTTGTAATAATGGTGGTTGTGGTGATCGTATAAAAAGTGTTTTAATAATATAATAAAGAAATAAGTGTAAAAATGTTGTCCAAAATAAATCGTTAAACTAACTCGAGATACAATCCTTTCACCACAAATAATGCCTTTGACTCAGTCGGTTGATTAACGTAGGGTGGTTCAATCTTTTGATTTGTTTAATTACCACAAATTTATGCTGTTATTTTCGCTTAACAAAAATAATAAAAATGCAATGTAACACTAATAAATATGATCTCGGACGCCAAGTTATTTTTTTAATTATGCTCGGAATAACTAAATCGAGGCTGTTTACAATAAAAATTCTACCAAAATGTAAAAAAAAATGTACAAACTATGTTTATTAACAGTTAAAATGATAGGGTTAAATAAAATATATCTTAAAACTAGTTATAGCCTTAAATTACTGTACAAAATATAATAAATCTTCTTGGGAACCCCTGGTATTATAAAAAATAAATGCGGAAATGCAAACCAAGGTGATGTAATCCTTGTGTCAATGTTGCGCATTATATTGCAATAATAATGCTTTACTTTCTTGAAATTGAATAAACCAATATTTATTGCATTCTTTTGAAGGTTCAAAATAAATAATGGAATCTACATTCAGATCTGCATTAATAGCAAAACGCTATCATAAAATGAAAGCGTACGTAACAGTAGAATTAATTGTGCAATCAAAAGCGGTAAAATTAAAAGTGTAAAAGTAAAAAAAAGGAAGTGCCTGAAAAGAGCAAAGTTTTAATTTTTAGTATTACGAGTTAAATATATCTTACAATGGCACCTTTCACAAAATTTAGGTGGAAACCCAAAAAAAGCTTCCTAAACAACACAACATTCATCAGGAAGTGTAAAAATGGACGCTTTGGAAGTTGGACGATGATGACGCGTTGCGCGAAAATATTTGCTCAAAGAATTAAGTCAACGATATGAGCAGAAAAAATAATTTAAATAAACCTTCAAGAAGATATGCACTTAAGTTACACCAAAATGCAAATTAAGTTGCCTACCTCATACTTACACATCATTAATAAATAAAATGTTTCTTATGTTTACAACTAAATGAACGAAGAACCTAAATTACGGTATATTTTAATATAACTCAAAATGGGTTGTTACAATTTTTCGATGCTTTGCAACATTTGTATACTTTTTCTCAGCTTCTAGTCGTCGCTCGATGGAAAGCTTTGCAATAAAACTTAAATAACCCTAAAGTTCCAAAACGAGTTGATGGGGCACGTTGGTCTTCACGACATGATGCCATAATTAGTTTGTGTGAAAATTGGAATGCATATTTGCAAACTTTAACAGAAATCATGGAAAATTTATCTGAAAAGCCACGTATAGAAGCAAGTGGAATAAAATGACAACTGCACCGTTTCGAATGCGTCTTCATGAGTGTATTTCGGGAAGTGTTATTAGAACGTTTTTACAATAAAAGTTTTCAATTCATTGCTATCGATACCGACGATATAACGCAGCTCTTTTCCTCTTTAATTCGGTTTGTAAAGTCCTTAAGATCTGAAGACACGTTTACAACTTTTATTATCAAGGCAAGAGCAACGAAATCGAAAATGAAAGCTCTTTTCAGATGAAAGCCGAGATGGTGAAATTACTCTAACTGGAAAGGAAAAATTAAGAACTGAGACATTTTATGCTATTTTGGATCGAGTTGTGATGGAACTAGAGGAAAGAGCTGCAGCATATGAAAATATTTTCCAGAAATTTTCACTTCTCTTCTCTTTAAATGAATGTTCACAACAAACGTTAATTCAGAAATGCAATTATTTGCAAGAAATTTACAATGATGATTTGGAAAATTCCTTTTCAACGGAATTTTGCACTTTATTATATTTAATTCGACCCCAAAATCTACAAACAGTGTTTCCCAATACAGAAATTGTGGTACGAATTTTTGTGTCAATGGCAGTGACTGTATGTTTACCTGAACGATCATTTTCTACTTTAAAGCGACTTAAAACGTATTTACCGTCAAGTATGTAAGAAAATCGGTTAAATTCATTGACGATTTTGACTATAGAAAGTGCTTTAACTGAAATTTTACATTATGATAAACTGATTACAAACTTAATAAATACTTATCTTTTTGGGATTTTTAATGGTGTACTTTAAATTATACAATCTAAACGTTTCGATAACACTTACAGTTATCTTCGTCAGTAGTAATGTTTGTTAAAAATTGTTAAAGATGTAGTAAACAATTTTGTCAAATTTGAAAAATTTTAATTTTTCAAATTTTAAAATTTGAATTTTTCAAATTTGACAAAATTGTTTACTACATCTTTAACAATTTTTAACAAACATTACTACTGACGAAGATAACTGTAAGTGTTATCGAAACGTTTAGATTGTATAATTTAAAGTACACCATTAAAAATCCCAAAAAGATAAGTATTTTATTATGAGTGTTAATGGTGAAAGTTTACATTTTCATGATTACAAACTTTCCTGCAAAAAATCACGTCGAAAGCAATTGTGAAATTCTAAGTTTTATTATTTTAAAATGTGTATTATAAATAATAATCAATTATCTTGCGCTACAATCTATAACCCTTGCGTTTAGCGTAAAAATTAGATTCCTAGGTATGCCGTTGACGTATAGTAGGTACTAAGTTATAATCATAAATACTATAATTGAAAGGCGTGTGTAATTTGATGCGAAAGCGGAAAACACTTAAACCCGGCGCTGAACAACGGCCGAGATGAGTTCTTTGAAGTTCAAAGTTTAGTTGAAAATGTTTAATTTTACCTAATTCCAAAAAATTTTTCAAATACCTGAGCAAAATAAGTCAGAACTGTTACAAGTTAAATAATATAGATTTAGACAACTGTAGAGGAACTCGTCCGAATATGGGCTATGCATTTAATATGGGCCCCCGAACTATCTATGAAATAAGTCAAAAAATAGCTAAATATACTAAAAGGCACTTCTCCTACACTATATCTACAAGTGCCGCGATCAGTACACGCATTGATGTTGCACAGTGAGGTTTGTATGTTTTTGACCGTTGAAAGAATTTTATTGGGTAAGTATATATTACGTGATATTGGCGTTTCTTTGTATTACTTCGGAACTGATATATACCAGTCTGGCTCAGAAAAGGTTTAAAAAGAGATTCTAGTATAGGCTATGAACGCAAACTAATTTACAGAATTGTAACCTAATATTTATTCTGAATGTAAACATTTTGAAATACGGGCCCTTGTGTGAGTTAAATATGGGCCAGGGGCCCATATTCGGACCGAAACAATAAAATGTTCTGTTTTTTACAGGCTAACAATGTCCGGCAATAACAGAAAATTTATTCGTCGAAATCTGAGGAAAAAGTGGAACGAGGAGGGTATGAAGCGAGCTGTTGACGCTGTACAACAAAAACACATGGGTTTAAAATTGCCTCCAAAAGTTTTCGAGTCCCAAGATAGACTTTGCAGAGAATGGCAAATGTATATGCTATAGAAGAAGAATTAGTTGAGTATATTCTCAAAATGGAGTCTCAGTTTTTGGTTTAACCAGAAAAGATCTATGTAGAATGGCATAAAATCAACTATCCCTGCGAAGACCAACTGGAACCTATTTGCAAGGGCTTTTGGGATCAGCAAGGAAAATATCAAAATATTGTTCGATAACCTTGAGGCACAATATGTAAAACAGAACTATGGACCACACCAAATATTTAATGTCGACGAAACTGGTGTTTCTGTTGTACCGTCGAGGATTCCTAAGGTCATTGCACGAAAAGGAAAACGTCAGATTGCTGCCATTACATCGGCTGAGAGAGGTTCGCATGGTTGCAGCAATGAGTCCAGGAGGGCAATTTGTTCCCCAATGCTTATCTTCCCAAGAAAAAGAGATCAGCTTATGCGCGGAGCACCAGCTGGTAGCATCTATGCAGTACATCCAAGTGGCTGGATTCAGCAAAATTTATTCACAGAATGGTTCAATCATTTTATCCAGTTTGTAAAACCAATCAAAGAGTCACTTGTGTTGCTCATGGTAGATGGACATTACAGCCACACCAGAAATTTGGACATAATAAAATTGGCAAGGAAAATAATGTCTGCATCATATCTCTCCCTCCTCATTCAACCCATGAACTCCAATCACTTGATAAAACGTTCATGGGACCACCAAAAGCGAATTACAGCGAAGAGGTCAGAACTTGGATTCGCATTAATAACAGAGCATTAACACAATTTGACCTGGCGGAGTTATTGGGTAAAGCATTTCTAAAATGCCAAACGGAGATAGCTACAAATGGATTTAAAGTAACCGGAATCTGGCCAATAACGGAAAAGATTTTTCTGATGCTGATTTTATTGCTGAAAAATTGAAGCTGAAAACCTATAACCCAACTGAATATCAGCTGGAAGAACTGACATGTGATCCTGCCCAAAGTCTTGCTTCAGAAGTTTCACAAACAAGTTGTTCTAAAAATCCAGATCCACCATTAAGTTGCACAATGGCCTCAACAACCGTAGTATTAGAAGACTGTTCAAAAACATTCATCAGCCCATTCATTTTTTCACCTGTCCCTTCAGTTACAAAACGAGCATCTACAAGAGGAAGAAAGACCTCTCGTTCCCAAATTATAACTTCATCTCCGTATAAAACAGATCTTGAATTATCTATACAGGAAATAAGGAAATCAAAAGAAGGAAACGGGAAAAGAAAAGTATTTTCAGTGGAAACGGAAGAAAACGTCAAGACAAACGAGAAAAAGGGAAAGCAAAAAGTATCTGAAGTAAAGTTGAAAGAAAATGTAGCGAAACCCAAACGAAAAACTCAAACCAGATTTAGTTCAGATGAAGAAGAGGAAGATGAATTTTTGCCTGCAGATGATGACCTTGACGTAGATCAAATCGGCTAAGATACTCCTGACAGTAAAAGTGTTTCGTGTATATTTTGTGAACAACGATTTTCTGATGATAAAAGTGGGTTCAGTGTATAATGTGTAGTCTCTGGGCTCATGAAGAGTGTTCCGGAGCAGAAAAAGACTCTTATTTTTGTGATTTTTGTCAATAACTTTAGTTTTTCCTTTTCTTATTTCTTTACTTAGGCATACATTGTTTTTTATGTTGTTTTATTTAATATTTTTTATCGCGTAATGGAAAGGACCCTGCACACCTCTTATGGGTTTTTAGACCACAGTCAAATTTAATGTAATTTTAATATGTTACAGACTAAAACTATCTGTACAATATTTGTCATTGGACCAACTTAATATAATGGCTAGTTTTTGATATACAGGGCGTTAAAGTAATAGTGCCTAATAAGAATAATGGCTGTTCAGTGGGTTTTAACATTGATATACGCAAGTGTTACCATTACATATTATACTTATTTGTAATTTTTATTATTCTGTACTTTCTAACATTTTATATAGGTTGTTTTAACAACAATTAGTATTAAATATGATTATTTACATGATAAAAAGTGGAACTTATACATAAAATAAACAACCTAATATTTACATGATTTATATACAAGAAACGGAACATTTAGACGGCAGCATGTCTGTTTAAAACATCTTGAGTAGCGTCTAGCACTTTGGTTTGCGGTAGCCTAATAACTTCTTCGTGCCTTGCATAGCCCAAAAACCAAATAACTGCTGCTATATGTGCACACATTCCTATAGTTCGCGCTCCTGTTTTGCATTGGCAATAGTAGCCAAATATAGGACCATCTTCTTGTTCAGCATCATTATCAGGAACAGAGTTATAGCTAATTATTATTTGATATTTAATTTGATTTCTATGTCTAGATCTAATTCTAAGCCGAACGAGATTTAATTCGTGGAACGCCGTATCAATTTCGAAAAAGTGGTTGCCCAGTTGGTGATTGTTATCCTGTATGTAAGAAGGTGCTAGTTTAAGTTGAAAAGTTCCGTAAGTTATGGGTCTTAATTGAGCTATATTTAGAAATGGAACATTTTCTAATTGGTTTTGTTCTAAAGGTGCCCATCTGCCGCCGCCTCAACAAGCCTTCATTTTCCGCTCTAGCTTGTACATGATTAGGTTCGTTTATCATTTGAAGCATTTCTTGTGCTAGTTCTTCATTTGCTTCTTCCATATGTAATGGTGGATGGTAGCGGTTTATTAGGGCACAGGCAACACGGAAAAATGTCCGCAAATTGGGTATTTGGGCAATTGAAAAGCAGTTAGGAAAAATTTTAAATATTGACTGAACGTGTCCGTTTCGAGCTTCTACTGCCCACCTTTGCTTAGTAATAATTCTGCTAGCGTTGGCTTCTACAGTTGGCAATTACGTCTACCTTCTAGCGCTGGTGGAATTTGCACAGATATGCCAATATTATTTAAAAATTCCCGAGCATCTCGGTAGCCTCTATCCACAATCACAACATCGCCAGGTTGCAGCCAGTGTCTTAGTTCTCGATCCTGATTATATTGGTATCTTAATATACTCGCATCATTATTTCTTGAGTCGGAAAAGTATGGACCATGAACATCCAAAATATATCCATCTGGGGCAACAACTAGCACTGGATTAACAAGATGGCAATGTTTGTGAACTGAATAGGACTGCCTGAGGGTCTGAAAATTTTGCTACGCTCTATGTTAACATAAGTGGCATCGATCCAAATAATGGCTTTTGGGTTTTCAGGTTCCTCATTAAATAACCCATTTGCAAATCTGGTAACATGTTCAGCAATAAATTAGTTACGGTTTATGTGACGAGGTCCTAAATTCTGGGGCACAAAATTATTGGATAATGATTCCTTAACTTTTTGAATTGCCAATGAGACACCCTGTCTGCTACCATAAGAAAACATCGCCGCTAAAAACGTGTCTGAAAGTCCTTGACGTAATTTACATAAAAACACAGCAAATCTTTTTTTAACTTCTCTCCTTCTTCCGTAAATATTAACATTCGCACAAAGGTTGAACAATTCCCGAAATTGATCCCTGTTTAAGGATGACAGCGCACTTAGCTCCTCATCACTGAAATTGTTTTCATCCGAAAAGTTTCATTTTTGTGTTACTTTCTCGTATTGTTGTTAACAACTGATCCAACTCTGCCCCTTTTAAATTGTATGGCTTTTTAATGGACCTTATAGTAAAGTAAAGTAATAAACCATTCGCATCAAGATGGACAGGGCAAACCTTACAAATACGAGGTATGTATACTCCCTTTCGCATAAAAATATTTGTCCTGATAAATGTTGAATATTTGCAGCACTATTGCATATTAAACAATGATTAGCACTATATTTTAGAAGAAGCTTCATAATTGTTGGATCTGGATCATTTTCATAGATCTGAATTACATCTATGATACCTTGATTGCAATTTGTACATAGCCTGGTATTATCATTTATGTCCATTGACGGAAGTGAAAGTTCCTGTCGTCTTCTCTGAGCAATATTTATCTTCTGGTCGGCATTTTGTCGTAAAATGGTCATTTGTCTGGGATTCCCCACTATTTCACATACATAACACTGAAAGTTTAATCGAAAAGCCATTTTAATGCAAACTTAAATAATGACTTTAAGGAAACTTAGTTACAGGTGACATTGTCATTTTAAGTAACTGGTTGTTATTAACAATCGAAAGTGTAGATATGTATCAGGCTTCTGGCTATATCTGTAATTTTAATAGTATTAATTACTAATTTTTATTAAAACACCATGTATAGAATGATAGAAAGTACAGAATAATGAAAAATTACTGAATAGTATAATATGTAATTGTAACACTTGTGTATATCCATGCTAAAACTCACTGAAAAGCCATAATGCTTATTAGGCACTACCACTTTAACGCTCTGTATATCAAAAACTAGCCATTAGATTAAGTTGGTCCAATGACAAATATTGTTAAGATAGTTCTAGTCTATAACATACTAAAATTTGATTAAATTTGACTGTGGTCTAAAACCCACAAGAGGTGTGCAGGGTCCTTTATTTAGTTTTAATAAGGGGCCCATATTTCATACCTTCTAGCCATCTTGAAAAATGTACCCCACTTTATATATTTTTTATAATATCAATACACTTCATTTAACAAAAATATATTTTGCAATTTTGTTACAAATGTTCTATGGTATCTATAGATGAATTTTAATAGTTTTTGTTAATATATGTAATAAATAAGTTACAATAAAAAACAAATTAGGGTTCCATATTCGGACCACTTCCTCTATGCTTGATTATAAAATTTTGAAATCCATTAGTTACACGACGTAGTTATGATAGTAAATACACTTTTCAAATTGCGTAATACATATGGTAAATGCGAAATAAGGATCTTCTTACCGCTTATTTTTATGTTGATTTGCCCCATTTCTTGGAAGTTAGGTTTGTATTTCGAAGCATACTTATGTAAGGAAAATAATGAAGCAAATTGTTTTTTACTTAAGTTTTCAACGAAATATTACTCAAAATCATCTTAAATTAAAAACAGATAAAAAATCAATCTCTTGACTGTTGATGATGTATTTTAATGACGATTTCCGCGTTTTTAACGCCGACTAAAAAAATGTATTTAATTTACCATAACCCACCCAAAACGTCCATCCACTTCTATTAAAAAAAACATTTCCATGCAATGTATTTGTTACAGAAAATTTCCATAACAAAAAAATTAGTATTATAACTACGCAGACTTTATTCTACGAACAGATACAAAACAAATTCGTCCCTGATAGTCGATATAGGTATACTATTACTTTTCCTTAACGATGTAATCTTAGATAAGTATAAGGGTTGGTTTTCCGTAATGTAATCCATATATAATTGCTGCAACTCTTCCACTGTGGTTAACATATTAAAAGAAGGAGCGTCATAAAATGAATAGCTATTAAATTCTACACCTTCCTCTTTTGTAATAAACTCTTATTAATATAACAATAATGACCTTGCCATGATGATAATCCATTTATCATCAAAGTAAATAATACGCCAATAATGCATTATCTGAATTAATTTTCAATCATAAAATACAATCTAGTGTAATTTAGGTCAACGGGTAATTTAAATTTACTTTTAAATGTTAAATAAGAAGTAAGAAATGGTGGGGAACAATGTTTAACAACAAACAATTTGCAAGTCAGATACCATATATCATATAGGGCAATGACCGTCTTCATGAGTATGTGCTTCCTTTTACCGGAACCGGAACGTCAGTAATTATTCCTCAACCATACATCTGGCTGCATTATACTATGCAATTTACTATGCCGTTTTGTATTTAGAGCGTTGTATGTTACGCTGATTTACAACTACATATGATTTTTAAGGGGCTTTTTGTGCACCTTGGATAGGTACAAAGGCTTAACAGTTTTATGCTTAATACTTACATAGACAATGTGAGGGTATTGCACCTACGTTTATGTAACATGAATTTATACTTTCAACAACTTCGCACGCAAGATTTACTTTTCGGCTTTACCAAAGCTGTATTATAATGGACAGCAGCTTTATACTTTCACAGACAAGACATTTTTTTCACAATATCCAATTAAAATAAATTTGTTTACAAAATCGCCTTAAACTTATACAAATACATAGCACATTTATTTGCATTAACATCCTCCAAGCACCATTGAAAAAAAATTAAATTCTTCATCCTATGCGTTTTGTTCGACAATTTCTTTTAAACAACGTCATATTGTCGAAAATTATTATAGTAGCTCATAACCAAAATACCAAAATATGTGTCTAGTAAAAGTGTATATCTCGAGATTTTTCCACTTTTATAAATTTCGTGACAACCCATACTTTAAATGTTTCTCAGGTGTCACAAAATAAACGCAGCGCCACACACACACACACACACACACACACACACACACACACACACGCACACGCACACGCACACGCACACGCACACGCACACCACGCACACGCACACGCACACGCACACGCACACGCACACGCACACGCACACGCACACGCACACGCACACGACACGCACACGACACGCACGCACACGCACACGCACACGCACACGCACACGCACACGAACACACACCACACACACACACACACACACACACACACACACACACACACACACACACACGCACACGCACACGCACACGCACACGCAGCACACGCGCACGCGCACACAGCACGCAGCACGCACGCACACACACACGCACAGACAGAGACACAGATACAGACGCAGACACAGACACAGGACACAGACACAGACACAGACACAGACACAGACACAGACACAGACACAGACACAGACACAGACACAGACACAGACACAGACACAGACACAGACACAGACACAGACAGACACAGACACAGACACAGACACAGACACAGACACAGACACAGACACAGACACAGACACAGACACAGACACAGACACAGACACAGACACAGACACAGACACAGAACAGACACAGACACAGACACAGACACAGACACAGACACAGACACAGACACAGACACAGACACAGACACAGAAACAGACACAGACACAGACACAGACACAGCCGCAGACGCAGACGCAGACACAGTCACAGACACAGATACAGATACAGACACAGACACAGACACAGATACAGACACAGACACAGACACAGACACAGACAGACACAGACACAGACACAGACACAGACACAGACACAGACACAGACACAGACACAGACACAGACACAGACACAGACACAGACACAGACACAGACACAGACACAGACACAGACACAGACAGACACAGACACAGACACAGATACAGACACAGACACAGACACAGACACAGACACAGACACAGACACAGACACAGGCACAGACACAGACACATACACAGACACAGACACAGACACAGACTCAGACACAGACACAGACACAGACACAGACACAGACACAGACACAGACACCGACACAGACACAGATACAGGCACAGGTACAGGGACAGGTACAGGCACAGGCACAGACACAGACACAGACACAGACACAGACACAGACACAGACACAGACACAGACACAGATACAGACACAGACACAGAGACAGACACAGATACAGACACAGACACATACACAGGAACAGACACAGACACACTCTCACACTCTTACACTCTCACACTCTACCACTCTACACACCTCTCTCACACCTCACACTCTCCCACTCTACGCTCTCACACTCTCACACTTTCACACTTTTACACTCTCACACTCTCACACTCTCACTCTACACTCTTGCACTCACATACTCACACTCTCACACTCTCACACTCTCACACTGTCACACTCTCACTCTCACACTCACACTCTCACACTCTCACACTCACACTCTCACACTCTCACACTCTCACACTCTCACACTCTCACACTCTCACACTCTCACACTCTCACACTCTCACACTCACATACTCTCACACTCTCACACTCTCACACTTTCACAGATTTACACACTCACACTCTCACACTCTCACATTCTCTTACTCACACTCACACTCTCACACTCTCACAATCTCACTCTCACACTCTCACACTCTCACTCCCACACTCTCACACTCTCACACTCTCACACTCTCACACCCTCACACTCTCACAATCTCGCACTCTTACTCTCACATACTCCCACACTCTCACACTCTCATACTCTCACGTTCTCACACATTCACACTTTCACACTTTTACACTCTCACACACTCACACTCTCACACTCTCTTACTCTCACACCCACACTCTCACACTCTCACACTGTCACACTCTCACACTGTCATACTCTCACACTCTCACACTCTACACTCTCACACTCTCACACTCTCACACTCTCACACTCTCACGATCTCACACTCTTACACTCACATACATTCACATTCTCACGCTCTCACACTCTCACACTTTTACACTCTCACACTCTCTTACTCACTCTCACACTGTCACTCTGCTCTCACTCTCATACCCTCTCACCCTCTCACATACTCACTCTCTCACACTCTCACACATTCACACTCTCACACTGTCACATTCTCACACTCCCTCACGCTCTCACACTAGTAGATATACTAGGCTGGTTCTGGTTCACTTCGTCTATAGCAAAGCAATGCCTTTTCAGAGGTCAAGGTCATCGCATTACCTACGTCCAAGTACATGGTTTTTTCAAGGCCATCATGTACATTGCCTGCATCAAAGTATAATCCTCAACGTCAATAACTAGATTTGAAAAAGGCACTAGAAAAGTTACTAGATTGGTTGTCAAGGTCATTGACGCCCCCGTACGGATTTTCCGCTTCAAGGTCACGTGGAAATGGACGCTCCCATTGCTATGGTTCTTAACGTACTCATCCCGCTTCCAGGTCGCCTTAGTATTTCAAGGATGTATAGGGATCAACCTCATTTGTCAAGGTCACACTCAATTGGGGGTATATAGGAGGATGCTCTTCAAGGTCACAAATACTACTCCACTTCTAGCCCACTTTTGATAATAATAATACACCTTCCAGTACAGTGCACGTAAAAGTCAATGGTTTTCAAGGTCATCGCATACATTACCTACATCAAGGTATATTCCTCATTGAAGTAACTAGAATAGTCACTAGACTGGTTTTCAAGGTCGTTTGGGCCTCAAGGTCAAACATGGCTGGTTATAACTTACTTTTGGCTAAAATGTATTGGTATCAATTTTCAAGCCCTTGGAATCAACCTGCAGGGTTATCGCGATATATGACCTTACCGGTCACAGATTATCTGCGTATATTCTTTAAGACCACGTTTAGTGATCCACTTAGTAATTTATTAAGAAAAACCCGCAAGTGCATTAGGTCAGATACACTTTACATGCATATTCTTCAAGGTCACACCTCTGAGAAATGAATAAAGGCGATCCATTATTCAAGCAATTCTGGTCGGGTCAGGGTCATAATTCCTAGAAAGTGTGAGGGATTCTATTTTTCAGGGCCAGGTCACCAAACTGGTTGAGACCATGTAGTTGGGTCAAATTCATTGAAGGCGTGAGTCATCCATTGAAATTTTCCAAGGTAACGCCCTTTTGACGAGAAATTTTCAAGGTCACCGAACAATTCTTAGAATTTAGTCGAATCAGAGCCATGTGTCAATTCCTAGAAATTAATTTTCAAGGTCACCTGCAGGGGTATCATATTACAATTCAATGACAGATTGTAAAGTAGGTTCATCGCTGAATGGAGTCAAGGTCAAAATTTACTAAAATTTACTGCTATCAATTGTCAAGGTCACCTGCAGCGTATTCATAGAAATCAATTCTAATCAATCATCAATAGGCATTCCTAATCAATGACTTTTGTATAGGTCGTAGAAGTTATGACAATTCCTAGAAATCAATTTTCAAGGTCACCTGCAGTGGTATCATAGTTCATGGAATGATAGATTGTTATCTATGCTAAAAAAAATGGGTCAAGGTTAAATGGGTCTTATGTTAGCTAAATGGTCTTCAAGGTCAAATATAAAATAGAAATTAGGTCATCAGCAGGGGAGGGGGTTAGATGTAGAAGTTGTTAAGGTATTTAAGCAGTAATGTGCAAATAAAATTGATTCAATATGTGGATATGCTATGCTGCTGAATCATGGACCAAAGCGGTAGATGCACATACAGCCGTGGAACGTTTATTCCAACAATTGACGACATTGGCATTTGATGCCAATCATAAGGCAGTATATGGTTTAGGACGCTTTTATACGGAAGAGGACTGTCATGCACTTGTAAAGAAATATGAAACTGGTGCAAAAATATGTGAAACGTAAAGTGTCGATATTGTTTGACTTGTTTAATACAAAAGTTAAGTGCGGCACAACTAGAAGAGTTTACTCTAGATTTGAAGGAGTGGGAAGGTGGGGATACCTGTAAAAATAAAAAGTGGGAAGAAGGGGAATATGAAGGGTAGTAGTCAGTTACTAATTATATTTTCTCGATTAGAAAAAGATGTATAATTAAAAATAAAACCTTAATTATTGTTGTTTTGAATATATAGTGTTCTTTTGCATATGCAAAGGATGTGTTCATGAGTAGTCTGGATGAAGTCGGAAAAAAATAACAAATAGCAGTGTCCCCAGCCATATGTAAACATAATTTAACTAGAATATTTCATATATATCGTCGGAATAATAATATACAGGGTGTTCGTGTCAAAGGGAATCTTATGCATCGAATTGCGTTATTCAATTAAAGTACATTTAAGATGTTATAAATGCTAAGTATAATATTAATTTACATAACACTGTATGGAAATATTGTACTATCAACATACTTATCTAATGTATAGCATTTACTAAAAATAAAGTTTTTGTGATCACAATTTAGGTATAAATACCCCACCCTATCCATCTAGGTCAACAATTTCAGCATTCCTTGGAGGTTAAATTCTTGGAAATAGTAAATAAGCGTTCCCATTGCTCGATTCCAACAATAGAATCAGTTCATGGAAACAAGAAGAATGATGGGGTTGTTGTCTATGCTAATATCAAGGTTCTTGTATTGACTAAATTGTTGTTTGTAATAATGAAAAGATTATGCTTACGTGGGCTCATACTACGGTCCTAACCGCCAAGATGAGGTAATTTCCCAAGAACCGGATCTGGTGCCCAGAGACAGATAACCGTTTCCCACAACAGGGGAGTCGTCACTCAACACAGGTAACCGTTTCCCCTCCAGAGCCAAATAGCTCATTAATCGTAGCTGAGGCTAAATTGAACTAGGTCAAAACCATTTATCTTAGAAATCTAAACATGCAATTTAGTGGTGAGGGGTTAAAGTTCATTGCATCTTCTTAGAAATCCCAATTCGTGGAAATATGAAGGTTGCATCCAAGTACAATTCTTAGAAATCTGAAAGTAGGTCAAGGTACTGATAGAACTAGTTTTATATTCTAGAAAAAGTTGAATAATCCGCTTAAATCGCCTACTTTGGGGAATTTTTAAGGGCCAAGGTACTGATAGGGGGTAGTTTCTATAAATCCCCTTAAATTACCTACTTTTAGGGGTAAATGGTATCTTTTCCAATAGTTATAGGTACTGAGTCAACGAGGCTTTTCATCCAGGGGTGCTTTAGATAAATTCTGACCCCGAGAACAATGATGTTTTGAGTTTGAAAAAGATGAACTTAGAATTCTGCGCCGCTTTTGAGAAGAAGAATGACTTTTTATGTTTGAAAAAAGCTGGAATAAAAAGTAGTGTTGGAAACCATTATTGAGTGTTTGGGTTTAAAAGTCCTCATTGTGTGTGCAAGAATCAGTATACTCTTGATTAGCAGAAATGACGAAAGTAGTGGCACGTAAGGTAGAAAGAGAAAGTACAGAAAAAGCAGTAATTGTGGAGGAGCGAAAGAAGAGGTTTTGGACGTTAATAAAGCAAGTAAAAGAAGTAAAACTGGATTTGGAGTGTTATATACTGAAAACAAAATGATGAAGCTGTGTATTAGAAATGAGAAATATGTAAAAATAGTGTAGTAAAGTAGAAGCATGAAATATTGAGAAGCATGGAGAAACCTTTATTTTTTAATTATACAGTTGCTTTAACCTAATACATATAATTGTGAGATACTTATAACAACATTTTACACACCCTTTGTACAGTTCTGTAAAATGATTCTAGTTAAAGCATGGTTGGGTACTATTAAATATTATGTTTGTTGTTTTTCCGATTGCACCCAAACTACTCATAAACACACCCTTTGTGTTTAGCAGCGTCTTAAATTTTCTTCTTTAAAATACTTGTAAAAGCGCTGAGGTAATATGCATTTAAACTCATCCGTTTCCAACATTATAGAGGAAGGACTTCCTCCCCTTTTCATTTTACTGGTATCCCCACCTTCCCAGTCCTTCAAATCTAGAGTGAACTCTTCTAGTTGTGCCGCACTTAACTTTTGTATTAAACAAGTCAAACAATATCGACACCTTAAATACGTTTCACATATTTTTGCACCATTTTCATATTTCTTTGCAAGTACATGACAGCCCTCTTCCGTATAAAAGCGTCCTAAACCATACACTCCTCATGATTAGCATCAAATGCCAATGTCGTCAATTGTTGGAGTAAACGTTCCACGGCTGTATGTGCATCTACCGCTTTGGTCCATGATTCAGCAGCGTAGCATATCCACATATTGAATCAATTTTATTTGCACATTACTGCTTAAATACCTTAACTACTTCTACATCTAACCCCTCCCCTGCTGATGACCTAATTTCTATTTTATATTTGACCTTGAAGACCATTTAGCTAACATAAGACTCATTTAACCTTGACCCATTTTTTTTAGCATAGATAACAATCTATCATTCCATGAACTATGATACCACTGCAGGTGACCTTGAAAATTGATTTCTAGGAATTGTAATAACTTCTACGACCTATACAAAAGTCATTGATTAGGAATGCCTATTGATGATTGATTAGGAATTGATTTCTGTGAATACGCTGCAGGTGACCTTGAAAATTGATACCAGTAAATTTTAGTAAATTTTGACCTTGACTCCATTCAGCCATGAACCTACTTTACAATCTGTTTGAATTGTAATATGATACCCCTGCAGGTGACCTTGAAAATTAATTTCTAGGAATTGACACATGGCTCTGATTCGACTAAATTCTAAGAATTGTTCGGTGACCTTGAAAATTTCTCGACAAAAGGGCGTTATCTTGGAAAATTTCAATGGATGACTCACACCTTCAATGAACTTGACCCAACTTGGGAATTGATTTCCAAGAATACGCGATTTTGATTAGGAATGCTACTAAATCTAACCTTGAACATTTCTCTACACATGGTCTCAACCAGTTTGGTGACCTGGCCCTGAAAAATAGAATCCCTCACACCTTCTAGGAATTATGACCCTGACCCGATCAGAATTACTTGAACAATGGATCGCCTTTATTCATTTCTCAGAGGTGTGACCTTGAAGAATATGCATGTAAAGTGTATCTGACCTAATGCACTTGCGGGTTTTTCTTAATAAATTACTAAGTGGATCACTATACGTGGTCTTAAAGAATATACGCAGACAATGTGTGTACGCAATGGCCTTGAAAACGAGAATATGGATCCTATCGTATACGTGACCTTGAAGAGCGTACCTTTACCGGTCATATATCGCGATAACCCTGCAGGTTGATTTCTAGGACTTGACAATTGATACCAATACATTTTAGCCATTGGCTATCTGTTTGATAGCCCTACAGGTGCTTTCTAGGATTTATGACCCTGACTCAGCCAAGAATTACTTGAACAATGGATCGCCTTTGTCCTTTTCACAGAGGTGTGATCTTGAAATGGTGAAGGAAACGGTTACCTGTGTTGGGTAACAGATCCCTGTTCTGGGAAACGGTTCACCTGTTTTGGGAAACGGGTACCTGTCCGGTTCTTAGGACCTCATCCTGGTGGTTTAGGACAGTAGTATTATGAATCCACATAGTGTAAGCATAATCTTTCATTACAATTTAGTTAATACAAGATCTTTGATTCAATAACGACAACCTGTATGATACCCCGACCTTGAGAATTAACGTCTTGACTCAGCCAAGAATTGCTTGGGTAACCCTGAAAGGTAGAATTCCCCACGCATTGAAAGGTCTATTTAATACTCCTGAGAATTGATTTATAAGAATTATCACCTTAGCTCACCCAAGGCATGCTGTGTGACCTTGAGGAATATACGTAGGCAATGTGTATAATTGCCTAGAGCAAAACAACTTTGACCTTGAAGCGTCGGATTGAATAATTGATTGCCTTTGTTCCTGAAAATTGATTTCTCAGACCTGAAATGGTGGCGGTATCTAGATAACAATCTATTTTTAGCAATTATGACTCACTCAAAACAATGGATCGCCTTTGTTCTTTTATAAGAGGTGACCTTGAAATTTGTAAGCATAGGCTTTGAAGCGTCGGCTTGAACAATGGATCGTCTTTGTTCTTGAAAATTGATTTCTCAGAATTGAGCCTGAAATGGTGGGGGTAGCAAGATAATCTATTTTTAAAAATTATGACTAACTCGGTCGGAACAATGGATCGCATTTGTTCTTTTGTCAGAGATGTGACATTGACACGGGGGGAAACGACTACCTGTGTTGCGAAACAGCTATCTGTTTTGGGAAACGGCCCCCCTGTTTGGGAAACGGCTACCTGTATTTGGGAAGCGTTTATCTGTATTTAGGGAACGGAACCATTTGAGGGCACTTTGCTGGGGGGCGTGACCAAAGTAAATTTCCAAGAATTGCTTGATGACCTTGAAGCATGCATAGATAGCAATGATACCTCAGGGCTTGCGTAGGTTTGTAACAAGTCTCGAACAATGTCTCAAAGTAAAAGGATCTCAGATCCTGATATGAAGGCTTTAAGGAAGCTGAATGTATGGCTACTAAACATTATAATCAAGCGATGAAAATACCTATTAGGAAGATGATGATGTATCGTGGACCACATTAAACGAAAATCAGTTGAAAGAAATTGAATGTAAATAACAAATAATAAATAAAATAGCAAAGGTATTACGAAATGTTAAGTGACAGTACATCAAATTTCCCGTAATACGTATATTGACTTAAATCGATTTTGTATTTGCATATAGATAAATATTGTGGTTAATAAATTATAAGTTTTATAAAAAATATTTTAATTGTTAGATGACCTTGAAGCATCGGCTTGAACAATGGATCACCTTTGTTCTTGAAAATTGATTTGTCAGAATTGAGCCTGGAAAAGGTAACTAGATAACAATTTATTTTTAGAAATCATGACGGAACAATGGATCGCCTTTCTTCTTTTATCAGAGGTGTGACCTTGAAAATTATAAGCATAGACCTTGAAGCGACGGCTTGAACAATGGATCGCCTTTATCCTTGAAAGTTGATTACACAAAATCAAGGGGTATTTAGATAACAATCTACTTTTAGAAATTATGACTGAGCCAAAACAATTGTTCGCCTTTGTTCTTTTATCAGAGATGTGACCTTGAAAATTGTAAGCATAGACTTTGAAGCGTCGGTCTTGAAAATTGATTTCTCAGAATTGAGGTGGGGGTATCTAGATAACAATCTATTTTTAGGAATTATGACTCGACCAATAAATCGCCTTTGACGGTTCATCACGTAACGTTGAAATCCCTTTGAAGCGGGGTGTGTACGTTAAGAACATTGAGAGTTACAATTTCCTCAAGCGGACAATCTGTACGGGAGTATCACCTTGAAAACCGATCTAGTAACTTCTAGTGCCTTTTTCAACCCTAGTTACTTCAATATTGGTGCCGGCAATGTATGATGACCCTGATTCGATCGTGAAGCGGGCGCGCGTACGTTCAAGGATGACCTTGAAGAATATGCAATTAATGTGAGCGAGCTTGACCTTGAAAATTTAACTAACTTTGATGTTTGAAGTGTGTGTGTGTGTGTGGTGCGTGTGCGTGTGCGTGTGCGTGTGCGTGGGTGCGTGTGCGTGTGCGTGTGCGTGTGCGTGTGCGTGTGCGTGTGCGTGTGCGTGTGCGTGTGCGTGTGCGTGTGCGTGTGCGTGCGTGCGTGCGTGCGTGCGTGCGTGAGTGCGTACGTGCGTGCGTGCGTGCGTGCGTGCGTGCGTGTGTGTGGGTGTGTGACCTTGAAAACCAATCTGGTGACTTTCCTAGTGACTTTTTTTAAATCTGGTTACAACAATACCCTTGAGGAATATACTTTGATGTAGGTAATTATGACATTGAAAACCGTTGAATTCGACGTAGGAATGTGAGTCCCCTTAAAGACTATACACAGGCAGCGTGGGTCCTTTAAAAACCTCGAGATAGATAAAGTGACCGTGTACGCAGGTAATGTGTACTATGACCTTGAGGTAGGTAATGTGAACGACCTTGACCTTGCAAACCATGTACTTAGACGTAGACAATGTGATGACCTTCAGAAATATACTTCGATGGTTGCAATGTGTACGATGACCTTGACCTTGAAAACCATTGCCCTCTAAATTTAAATTTTCCGCTAAAAGTGAGTTGAAAACAGCCTTGTTTGACATTGGGATCCAAATAACCTTGAAAACCAGTCTAGTGACTATTCTAGTTACTTCAATGACCTTGAGGAATATGCCTTGATGCAGGTAATGTATAAGATGACCTTTAAAACCATTGACCTTGATGTGCAGTGTACTGGAAGGTGTATTATTATTATCAATTTAGTTAGAAGTGGGGTAGTCTTTGTGACCTTGAAGAGCATCCTCCTATATACCCCCAATTGTGTGTGACCTTGACAAATGAGATTGATCCCTATACATAACTTTGAAATCCTAAGACGACCTTGAAGCGGGATGTGAACGTTAAGAACCTTGGCAATGGGAGTGACCATTTCCACGTGACCTTGAAGCGGAGAATACGTACGGGGCGTCGATGACCTTGACAATCAATTTAGTAACTTTTCTAGTGCCTTTTTCAAATCTAGTTACTGACCTTGAGGAATATACTTTGATGCAGACAAGTGCATGATGACCTTGAAAACCATGTACTTGAACGTAGGCAATGTAATGACTCACATTCACACACTCTCACACTCTCACACTCTCACACTCTCACACTCTCACACTCTCACACTCTCACACTCTCACACTCTCACACTCTCACACTCTCACACTCTCACACTCTCACACTCTCACACTCTTACACTTTCACCTTGTACCGTCGCACGTACAAAATTGTTTCAAAAACTCTGAAAGCGTTGAAATTTATCAAAAACTTAGCATTTATATGCTTTATGCAGCGTAAGGAAGTAGAAGTGCAAAATTATTTGGGAGGCATTTCAGAAAAAAGTTTAGATTTCTTGATTATACGAAAAATCGTAAATCCTTTGAATCGATAGCAAAAGGAGGGTGCTTTTTGAGGCTATAATTACATTAAAGATAGTTCGTATTTCAATTCTAGTAAAGTTGAACGGTAAGCCGAGTGGTGAAATTATCTATTTGAAAGCCCAGAAATCTGTAAGTAATGAAAACTGAAAAAGACTATGGTTTTGTGAAATAAACCAATTTGAAATCTTACTCAAAAGCTCTATACATTAGTTCAAGTCATATCTATGAATCAATAATTGAAGGCTCTCACACTATTACAACACTGGCATCAGCTATCAAGGCAAGGAAAAAATTAAGTGGGATAAAGTTATTAGAATAAACAAAGAGAAGTTTACAATGCGTGACTATTTTATCTTGAAAGTAACCTAAAATAAACAAATGAGTCATCGATACAAGACAAAGACGAAGTGTTAACAATCAAATTTACCGTTTCGCTTTTTGCAAAAAATTAATTGTATCACCAAAGTCAATATAATAAACGTAAAGTGGCCATGCGTGACGGCTTTAAACATGAAATGAAGACACAAATACAAAAATCTAAAAATAAAAATAATAAGAAAATAATACAAAACCAACAGAGTCATATTTTGAAAAACCTTGATTGAATTAAACTTGACGTAAATTACAAGAGGGTGGCATGTGATTAGTAAAGAAGTTTAAAGTGGGCTAAAGGAACATACAAGGAAAAAGTCTGTATCGTGGCGCGCAGTTTGCAACCTGCGCTCTAATACGAATGATTGTATTTAACAGTTCCCATGTATTAAACGTGGATTTTTCTTCATTATTTTCTTAAGGATGTCGTGCGTCAATTAACTTTCATTTAAATGGAAATATACCCAATCAATTGTGTTTTAAACAAAATTTCTGCTTAAATCAACGTGCAACATGTGAAGTGCTAATGTCTTAGTTTTTCCCCCTTTAAGAGTTTTTTTTTTTGTTTTCTACACTTAACCCCTTTTTTTCATAAAATTAATACGTGCGTTTTCGGGTTTGATGTAGTGATTGTTCGGTTGAAAGGAAATTATAGCTAAGGTATGTTTTAGTCAATATTTTTTTATTGCTGCTGAAGAATTTTTTTTAATTGTTAAACTACTTGTATATATGTAGTGGACTCTACCTTCAAATTATACAATTGCATAAATTAAAAAAAAATCAATGCAGTTCTGGAGAAAGATTAGCATATGTCTGAAGGTGTAATAAAATAGTTAATCGAAAAATTTTCAAATGTATATAAAGGTGCGATACCAGTAAACTAAACATTATCTCTTTAATAAATCAAAATTAAATTTCATGTAAATTACACGTGCATGTGACGTATACACTGACTCGAAATTAATTGTTTCAGTTTCTAAACTAATTTAAATTTTCGACTTTTGTCATTTGAAGTTTGAAAAAAAATTATCTAACTATTATATCCTGTCGCTGTCTGTAAGCGCGCTTATAGTAAAAATAAAAATAGTTCAGCTATTTTCGAATAGACGCTATGTTTTAAAACTTTCAAAATGAATCCATATTTCCTGTTAATAAAACACTTTTACATGAATTAATTGATCATTAAAAAGGGCAGCGATGCTTAAGAAATGTTTTATTTAAATGGAGCATAAATTTTTTACTGTTACTTCTTAACGCAATTTATAAATAAAGAGACAATAACATTATCGTTTGTAAGTAAAGCATGCACGAGTATTTTATTATCGTCCATTTAAATGGGAGAAGAAAAAAAAAGTTTTTCCTATTTATATACACTTTTCCTCAACGTTCATTCTAAATCTGGAAGGCCATCTTTTTGATATCTGATATTATAGTGAAATACGAGTAACCAGTCACGCCTCTCTCAAAATTGTGTCAAAGTTAACGTACTTAAATAATCCCCAATTAGAAATCAAGCAAAATTTTTAAAATATTATTTCAAGATCTTTTAACAGTTTCTATTTATGGTAAACGAGTTAAGTGAAAATACATCCTCAATTACGTTACTCTAACTCTTACAATTAAAAAAACTGTTAATCGTATAGAAACTTTACCCATACGTTTTATATATTATTATCCAGTAGTTCATTTAATAAATTATTATTATGTAAAACAGAACTTTCATTTTCTATATTTCAGAACCAACTTCCAGACACTTTGAAAGCTAAAACTGTAATCTTGCTTAATGCAATTTGTAAGATTTGCTGAATTCATTAACGTTACTTTCGCAGATGGTATAATGTATTTATTTAATTTATTACGAAAGTGTACGGTACTAGCACATAATGTATAATGTCCAAATAAAATTACACACTATGTAAGTTCTACAAATGTTTTAATTGCAAATACATAATAACAGTGCGCAATTTTATAATATTTTTGGGCAAAATCGGCATTTAATGTTGATCAGAGCTTTAATATACACTGTGTCCAAGATAAGGATTCTCACTATGAGAATCTCGGAAATGGTAATAGATACAAGTCCGGTTAAATGGGAAAAAAGTTTTGTAATTAGGTGACTAATCAAATGACACAAAAGATCGATGGTGTGATTTTTTGTTTTTTATTTTTCTGGCGTTATGGTAGATCAAAAATACAAACACTTCTTCAGGGCAACTTGTGACGGGCTTTAACACGGCATAGTCAGTTTTTCAATTGGACGGTCCTGAATTTTTGAAAACTGATTTTGAAAGGTTTTTTAATTACAAATTCAGCAATGTATCACATTTTCTGGTCTGATCGTATTTTGAACCTTTTATGGACCATCATCACGAAATGTTTGAATACAGACCTGAATTTTCAAAAAAGGTTATTTAGTTAACTTTCCTTTGTGTTTAATATTTTATAAAATAAGTAAAAGTACTAAAATAAAATATTGCTAATTATGCAACTTCACATAAAAAATTAAATGCTTGTGAAATTAACATTAAAGTTACCTATTCAAATGATCATTATCAAACACTGCTAAAATACATATGTATAATTTCCAAAAAAAAAAAAATTTTCCAAGCTGATAAAGAGTTTTTCGTGAATCGTCAAAGATAAATAATATCTCACAGTTCTATCTGTAGCATCATAACAACAATGTGATGTTCTAAAAAAGAATAAATAAAATCACCCGGCTTTGAAAAAGATAAAAATATAATTTTGTATTTAGCTGATACTAGTTTTAACTCTGAATTAATTAAAATTATTATTAATTTTATTAAATACATAAATAAAATTTAGCTCGGTAGGACTTGAAAACCTACGACCTGTACTTTGCTAGAATAGTAGTACTCTAGCAAAGTACAGGTCTAAGTTCAATTCCTACTCGAGGTAAACTTTTAGGTATATATATATATATATATATATATATATATATATATATATATATACAGGGTCCACCAATAGTGCGTGGACGAAGCTTTATGAGTGTATACAATATCGTTTTCAAAATTATTGCAGGATTGTGTGGGATCTTTCGGGTTACAATTAGAAAATGTTTTCAAAAATTACTACTCGTATACAGAGTATTACAACACAAAGTTATATTTTTAATTGGAACATACCGTATATTATTATAAATTTGAATTCCTGGTTAATTTTAAGGGCACTTTATTCACTATATGAGGTATCTTAAACGCGCAATTTAGGCGCTGCATTCCATTTTTGAAAATTTAGAGGTTGAACAGAAAAATTGTAACAACCGTATGGAGAAATGTGTAACACAAAAATTTTAATGGTTGATTAGTCATAGACTGTGCTACATAAAATCGTAAAAATAGTACTATTATCTTATTTAATTTTCGAGATATCGTAATGCAAAGCATAAGATTTTCAATCATAGATAACTTGATTTTTTAAATGGAAAGGTATACATTGTTTTACATTGTTAGATAGGACATTTAATTACATTTTTTATAATATAACATTGTTGGTATTTATGTTTTGCCGTTTTTGAGAATCCAGCTTTTTACTGAATTTGCAAAGTTTAAGACTTTTAATCATAGATAACTTGATTTATTTAAATGAAAAGGTATACATTGTGTTATATTGATAGATAGGAAATTTAATTACAATTTTCTTGATATAACATTGTTGGTATTTATTTTTGCCGTTTTTGATAATCCAGCTTTTTACCGAATTTATCGATTTTGGAAGAAAATAATTTTAAATTAAATGTTCAAATTGTCGACCACGCTGATTTAGACAATACTGAATTCTTTTAATAAAAGAAGCTTCAACCCGATCTAACATATTAGGAGTAATTGTAGCAAAACATTTCTAATTCGCAATTTCATATTCTCAGCAGTTGTTAGTTCTTCCTCATATACTTTATTCTTCACAAAGCCCCAATGAAAAAATCCAATGGAGTTATATCGGAGATCTAGCTGGCCAAGGTATCGGTCCTTGCCTTCCTATCCAATTTTCGTGAAACGTCGAATTTAACCATTGGGTTACAATTCTGGCATGATGAGGAGGTGCCCGTCTTGTTGGAAATACAAAGGTACATTCTCCAATAAATGATATAATTCGTTTTCTAGAAAATTATGATATTCTACCCCAGTGAGTGTGCCATTGAAAAAAAGGACCAACAATAGTTCCGCCGAATATACCTGCCCAAACATTCACTGACCATTTATTTTGAGAGACTAACCGAAATTGGTGTGGATTTTCATTTGAATAAAATGAAAATTATGTCTGTTCACAAATCCATTTCGATGAAATGTACATTCGTCGGCGAATAATATCCCCGATATAAAATTTTCGTTCGCATTTAACTGTTGTTGAACCCACTGGCAAAATTAATTCGATTTTGAAAATCTTGTTCTTTCAGCTCTTGATGTAATTGTACATGATAGGGTGAAATTTATTTTTCTTTAACGTTCGTCTCACGGAAGTTTGACTGATTTCTAAATTGTCACTTAATTTCGGAATACTAACGTGGGGTTTTCAACTGTAGCTACAAGTACACGAAACTCATTTTTTTCATTTGTAACAACTTTAGCTCTTTCGTTTTTAGGATATCCAACACTTCCAGTACTTTCAAATCTTTCTAAAAGATTGCGAAACGATTCTTCTCTTGGTTGCCTTCGATCAGGATTACGCTGCCCGTAGATTCGACGGGCCAATAAACAATTTTGTTTGATTCTCCAAGCACAAATATCATGTCAACTAATTCATTTTGGAAAAAATTACTCATTATAATTCTTAAATAAACGTATTACGTATATGATGTTCGTAAAGTTAAGCGTCAAACATTCACACTGTAATAAAGTAATTAACTCAATTACGTTTGAACATACACGCGAAATGACAAAACAGATACTATTGCTGAATTTTGTTTCTAATATTCTTTTGTTTTCATAGCTTGATGTGATTTAAACAATTATACATACATATGTAAACCTACGAAAATCGACAAATTCAGTAAAAAGCCGGATTATCAAAAACGGCAAAAATAAATACCAACAATGTTATATCAAAAAATTGTAATTAAATTTCCTACCTATCAATGTAACACAATGTATACCTTTCCATTTAAATAAATCAAGTTATCTATGATTAAAACTCTTAAACTTTGCAAATTCAGTAAAAAGCTGGATTATCAAACAACCGCAAAACATAAATACCAACAATGTTATATAAAAAAAATGTAATTAAATTTCTTATCTAGCAATGTAACACAATGTATACCTTTCCATTTAAAAAATCAATTTATCCATGATTGAAAATCTTAAACTTTGCATTACGATATCTCGAAAATTAAAAAGATAATATTACTATTTTTACGATTTTATGTAGCACAGTCTATGACTAATTAACCATTAAAATTTTAGTGTTACACATTCCTCAATACGGTTGTTACAATTTTTCCTTTCAACCTCTAAATTTTCAAAAATTGAATGCAGCGCCTAAATTGCGCGTTTAAGATACCTCATATAGTGAATAAAGTGCCCTTAAAATTAACCAGGAATCCAAATTTATAATAATATACGGTATGTTCCATTTAAAAATATAACTTTGTGTTGTAATACCCTGTATACGAGTGGTAATTTTTGCGAAAATATTTTCTAATTGTAACCCGAAAGATCCCACACCATCCTGCAATAAATAATTTTGAAACGATATTGTATAAACTCATAAAGCTTCGTCCACGCACTATTGACGGACCCTGTATATATACAGGGTCCGGCAACAAGACGCCTTCTTCTATATCTTCCGTTTCATATAAGCTAGATTAATAAAATTTGGGATAGAGTTATAGTTTAGTTGTGTGCATATTCTAAAATTATTCACGTGTATACAGGTTGTTTATTTAAAGATGACCAAACTATAATAAAAAAATTAAATAGAACACCCTGTATATTATTACTTTTTGAATTCTACACATTGTTCCTAACAGATTCCCTATATATTTCCCTATCCCTAAATATATCCGTTTTTGAGTTATGTCGATTTTTATAAAAACAATTGAAATTACAGAGATAGCTTTGAAAATGTACCTCCTTAACAGTTGAAAAACAAAAGTTATCTAATTTATATCAGAGCAAGTACACAGATAGAGCTTTCTTATAATGCAAAGAAAATGTCATAATTGCATGCAGGATGTTTACAATCGACTTGCCAATCAGACATTATTCCAACTAGTAAAAGTTTACATTTTCAAATAGAACACTCTGTATATTATTTCGTTTTTGGTTTCTACATATTAGCCCTTACCAAGTCGGTATATAATTACCCTATCCCTAAATATAGCCGTTTCCGAATTATTTTCAATTTTTCAATGTATAAGATTATTGTAACATTTTTTAAATCCATGGCCACGTATAAATAGAAAAAAACAGTGGAAAACAAATGTATTGCAAATTAAAAACGCAACAGAAACTAATACACTATAATTATTAAAATTATTTCTAAAAATACAAAACCAATAAAATTAAAAAATAATTTAACGCGAATCATTAGCGATAATGATTTATAATAATTGTTCAAAATCTTGTCCGCTTTCTCGGATGTAAACCTGAAGTCGATCTTTAAAAGATTGTTCAACTCTACACAACAACTCAGGGTAATACTATGAAAAGCCTGTGTTATACGATTACGCATATCTTCGACAGTGGTTGGTGGTTCCTAGACAATACTTTTATGTATCCCCATAAAAGAAATCTATTCTTGTCAGATCAGGGGACCTAGCTGGCCACCTCACAGGTCCATTTCGCCCAATCCATTTATTTGAAAAGACTCTATTGAGATAATCTCTTACATCTGCAGACTAGTGAGCAGGTGCGCCATCATGTTGATACCACATTGTGGCTCTAATATCAAGAGTAATATTTTCTAATAAACCCGGTAAATCGTTACGCAAAAAGTTAAGGTACTTCTCACCATTCAAGTGTCCATCAAAAAGAATGGACCGATGATAATAATCCCCAACGATGTCACCCCAGACACTTAAAGATCACTTATGTTGATTGTCAACTGGTCTTAATAAATGTGGATTTTCTAAGGAATAATAATGAAAATTATGTGTATTAACAAATCCATTCTTATGAAATGTTGATTCGTCAGACCATAAAATATTATAAAAAAAATTTGGGTTTTGAGTAATTGTCTGGCCCAGTTACAAAATCTTACTCGATGATCGAAATCTGCATCGCTCAATTCTTGGTGTAACTTAATATGATAGGGATGTAAGCGAGTCTTCTTTAAAAGACGGCCTACTGATCTCTCACTTATACCAACTATTTCACTTATGTCCTTTTGGCTTCTGTGATGATCCTCTTCGATGGCGAGAAGAACCCTCAATTCACTATCTTCATTTGTAGAAGGTTTAACACATTCAAGTTTGGAGTAATTGCCACATGAAGTTGCAATAAATCTACTCATAACTCTCTGAAACAATCTTGCGTTTGAATGTCTTCTATCTGCATATATTTCAGCATAAATTCTGCTGGCCAATAAACAGTTTCTTTCTGTAGCACCCAACACGAATATCATATCAACTAACTCATTTTGTGTAAAATTCATTTTATAAAAATCTTGATTACTAACAATAACACTCATAAATGGTTAACTATAGTTTTATTTATTTACGTCAAACATTCCATTTTATAAGAAGCACACTTGATTTTAGAATTTTACTTGAAATTGAAGTAAATGTTTGTCAAATTCTTGTTAACATGCAATGCCTCCAGTATAAAATTGTAATTAGTCTTCTATCATAATACATTAGTTTCTGTTGCGTTTTTAATGTATAATACAATTGTTTTATGATGTTCTTTTTTATCTATACGAGGCCATAGATTTAAAATGTCTCAATAATCTTATACATTTTGAAAAATTGAAAATAATTCGGAAACGGCTATATTTAGGGATAGGGAGTTGTATGGCGAACTGATAAGGGTTAATATGTAGAAACCAAAATGTAATAATATACAGGGTGTTTTATTTGAAAAGGTACACTTTTACTAGTTCGAATAATGGTTGATTGGCAAATCAATTATAAGCACCCTGTATGCAACTATGTCATTTTCTTCACATCAAAAGGAAGCTCTATCTGTGTAGTTATTTTCATACAAATTAGATAACTTTTATTTTCAACAGTTAAGCAGGTACATTTTCAAAGCAAACTCTGTAATTTCAATTTTTTTACAAAATCGAAATAACTCAAAAACGGCTATATTTAGGGATAGGGAAATATATTGCCAATATTTTAGGAACAATGTGTGAATTCAAGAAAGTAATAATATACAGGGTGTTCTATTTAAATTTTTAATAATAATTTGGTCCTCTTTAAATAAACAACCCGTATTCGCGTGAATAATTTTAAAATATGCACACAACTAAACTATAACTGCATTCCAAATTTTATTAATCTAGCTTATATAAAACGGAAGATATAGAAGGAGGCGCTCTTGTTGCCGGGCTCTGTATATACATATATATATATATATATATATATATATATATATATATATATATATATATATATATATATATATATATATATATATATATTTTTTTTTTGCGGTGTGTATAGTTTACTTTGAGAAAGAAATTAAATAAAATATTCTTATAACGGTTCGCCCCATGTTTGTGGTGCCATAAAATTATGAGATGTCCACCACACTTGAATTAAAAGAAGTAATGAGATTAATGGTATTAGTAAGTCGTAATGTATTTTACTAAAACTTCAGCATATTGTGCCATCATCAATTTAATATAAGAATTTTTATTGATTTTATTTAAATAATTTGCCTCGACTAGCATCTCTAGGGGATAGGGTGCAATATAGTTCAGTATGAAAAGAAAAACATTAAACATTTATGTAAGGTTCTTTTGTACAATAAATTCAATCGTGAATTTAATTAAATCTGGAATTGTATAAATTTTACTTTTATTCACACACTTTGTATCATCTGAAAATATATTATTAAATATATATAAATATATATTGTTGTGCGCATGTGAATTTCGTTGACCTTAATATATGTGTTTGTGTAACATCATAACCAAACTATACTAATAATTTAATTTGGGTAAGTATCTTTTTCGTTTTTAAATAATATTAATTCAATCTAAAATCAATAAATAATTGTAGTATTTCCAGACTAGTATATAATTCACTTGTATCCTTTACATAAATATATTTTAATAAAATTCAACGTAACCTTCAAATAAATATGTCAGATTCATAGACTTACGTTAATGTTGCTTTCTTACAGCTGGTCCAATTTCCAATTCAGAAATAATTCGAATTCCAATATTATTGATCCATAGGTGGAAGGTCTATACAGCATCAGCAAATTGTGGATATGCTGTGTTAATATTTGCCCTATCGGTGGAAGGTCTATACAGCACCAATATACATAGGTATACTGCATAAATATCTGCTTTGTCACTTTTCCATAAGCACTTTAATTTATTTATTATATTCATAAATATAATAATTTACTTTCATGTTTTTATCACATTCAAATTATCATTACTTGCACTTTTCAATTTTAATTTCAATTCGAACAATAATACAAAGTGAATTTGGTTAAAATAAACTTTAATTTTAACGAAATAATTGAAATACGCCGATTTACATTCACTTATACAACGATACACATCCCCGGAACAATAATTACGTTAACCTTATTTTTATTACAAATTTTAATTTTCATTTGTTTAATAATATAAAATTTATAAGGTTATATGAACCACATGAATGATGTTAAATTTTCAATCATATACACTTTGAAAAGTTACAGGATAAGATTTTTGCCACTTCCTTACATAGCTTCTGAAAAACAACCCATCAAATTAGCAAATATTGCCAAAACAAACATAAGACTTCTTGATTTTCATTGGTTAACAATTTTTCAGAAATTTACAAATTATTATTTTTAATCATAACTTTCTTAGAATACGTAGACAGATCTTAAGCATATAATCATTTTTTAATTCTATGCAAAATTTCCTTTCCATAGGTACCTTACATGACATATTTCCTTTAAATATTCTTATTCTATCTAAATTATGACAAATATGCAAATTTTCATGCACAAATTTACTTATAACTAACTTATTCTAATTCCAACAGGAAAACTACAAACAGAAATGGATTTCTTGACCCAAAATACATGACAATTCACCAGTTTCAAACACTTTTATGGTTCATGTTAATAAATTCCATCTCAAGTTAAAAATCATCATAACCTGGTTTATCAACTTTTAAGCTTAAATCATATCTATAATGGTAATTTAAGTTGCAACACTTCCTAATCACACTGTTAAGTAAGTTTATAACATAATCTTTGTTCACTTTTAAACTTAATAATCTCTATGAATCTTGTAAAATTTGTTCGTATCTCACAACTTTAACATGCCTTGATACTTCTTACGTTGATTGATACAATTTAATTTCTTTTTGTTTTAGAATGGAAGCATGTTATGATACTAGACTAGAATATTATCATACAAATGGAATACATGTATTTTATAAATGGAAATACATATCTTTCCAACTCCGAAGCTGCTCTGAAACTATAATAATGAAGCTATGATAACATTTTTATGTTGATGAAATTTGGTTTAACTAGCTAACAACATGTCTTATATTCACATTTGTACTTAGTTTTATGTTAATTCGCACTTATTCATCCTGAGCTTTACATATATGTTTATTCAAATTCAGCGTAATTAATATCATCTTAACTATATATATATATATATATATATATATATATATATATATATACAGGGTGAGTCAGTTTTTGTAGACAAACTTTAACAGGAGATAGAACACATGTTTCTAAAAGAAAAGTTCCTATAAACATATGTCGTAGAAGGCTTCGTTTCCGAGATACAGGGTGTTGAATATAATGTTTTTTCTCAAATTTTCATAACTCATAAACGAATGCTTAGATTTTTTCATGTTGGGGGATAATGTCTATTAATTAAGGGCATAAAACAAGCGATAAGAATGTTCACAAACTTGCACAGTGGCGGAGTGGAGGGTGCTCAACCGCTTTCATAAATAGAACTTCTACGCCAATGACTATTTTTAAAAACTGTTATTTTCATTATCTACATACAGTTTAACAAAAATAATGTACCTTCTTCTGTTTCGAAATTCCTGTGCTTTTCCGAGTTATTTTGATTGTTAGTGTTTGATGTGGTACTAAGCTAAGTAATGTGCTTTATGTGAATAGTTGAATATAAAGTTTTTAATAAAAAAGATATAATAAAACATTTAGAGCCATTTTAGTACCTAACGATCGTTTCTTTAAAATTTCAAGTACATTTTCATTTATAAATAGGTAGGTTATCGGTTTTTTTAGTATCCAAAGAAATGCATAATTATTATTGTTATGCGGTCTATACTTTCTGTATAATTATGTATGTATCAATTTCGTCATAAACATGTATGTAGTTTTTAAGTGAGATTCTAATAAGTTATAGACCGCTGCTCACTTGCTCTCATTAAAGAGCCGCCACTGTATCAAGCCATACTCAAATACAAGACCTTTGTATATTGAAATCTGTTTAGTACACTAATTTTAACAACCCTTATTTATTATTGTAACAATACTTAGTTAATAATTGTGAAATTAATAAGAATTCTTAGCAATAACGATTTATAAATAAATAACAATAACACTAGTATAATAAAATTAGACACTTTGTTCAAAATGTAAACCGTTCTTTTCAATGCACATTTCACAGCGACGTACAATAGAACGTCTTACGTTAATTAAATGATGCACCCTTATTTCATTGCAAGCATCTCTGATGCGATTGTGAAGTTCTTCAAGTGTATTAACCGGAGTGGTATACACTTTCTCCTTCATGAATCCCCATACAAAAAGTCAAGTGGCGTTAAATCGGGGATCTAGGAGGCCACGCCACTGGACTTCCACGACTTATCCACCTCCCGGGTAGTTATTGTTTAGCCAATTTCTTACATTTCTGCCATAATGGGCCGGACATCCATCAAGCTGAAACAAAGAATGTCCTCTTAAATTCAAAGGAATGTCTTCCCACATATTAACATGTTCTTCTTCTAAAATTGTAGGAAACGTTGTGGCAAGAAATAAGGTCCAACCACGTGGTTGCCGTAAATTCAATCCAGACATTTGTACTAAATTCATGTTGAAAAATTCTTGGTCGAATGGCATGTGGGTTTTCATGTGCCCATATATGCAGATTGTGAAAGTTTACGATACCACGACGAGTAAAACAGGATTCATCAGTCCACAGTATGTTGGATAAGAAATCTCTATTATTTTGAATGGTGTTAAGAACCCACCTACAATAATTAAGTCTTCGTTCGGCGTCACCTGGACATAAACTATGACCAGGTTGAAAATGATATAGGCGCCTGTGATCCCGTTTTAAAACCCGGGAAACTTTAATTTGGGTAATGCCAAGAGCAGCAGCAGTACGTTGAGTACTTATCGTCCACGGTTGTTCTGTCGGCCCCATGTACATTTTTCAAACCCTGGTTAACAAATCGACGATGGATACTCACAAAAACGGAATGATGAGGTTATCGTCTATTTGGAAATCTTCTCCGATACTCCCTAGCTGCGTACCTTGAATTCCCATTTGCGAACCCATAAATAAAATGAATGTCGGCTTGTTCGCTATTTGTAAATGTAAACGGCATGTTACACTAATTAAAAGCTGGCAAATCAAATGAAATAACTTTTGAACTTAAAAACAATAATTAATAACAGTGCATCATTTAGTTAACTTAAGATGTTCAATTGTATGTCGCTGTGAAATGTGTATTGAAAAGAACGGTTTACATTTTGAACAAAGTGTCTAATTTTATTATACTAGTGTTATTGTTATTCATTTATAAATCGTTATTGCTAAGAATTCTTATTAATTTCACAATTATTAATTAAGTATCGTTACAATAATAAATAAAGATTGTTAAAATTAGTGTACTAAACAGATTTCAATTTACAAAAGTCTTGTATTTGAGTATGACTTGATACAGTGGCGGCTCTTTAATGAGAGCAAGTGAGCAACGGTCTATAACTTATTAGAATCTCACTTAAAACTACATACATGTTTATGGCGAAATTGATACATACATAATTATACAGAAAGTATTGACCGCATAACAATAATAACTATGCATTTCTCTTTATACGAGGATAATAACAATGGATACTAAAAACCGATAACCTACCTATTTATAAATGAAAATGTATTTGAAATTTTAAAGAAACGCTCGTTAGATACTAAAATGGCTCTAAATGTTTTATTATATCTTTTTATTAAAAACTTTATATTCAATTATTCACATAAAGCGCATTACTTAACTTAGTACCACATCAAACACTAAAAATCAAAATAACTCGAAACGCACAGGAATTTCGAAACAGAAAAGGTACATTATTTTTGTTAAACTGTATGTAGATAATGAAAATAACAGTTTTTAAAAATAGTCATTGGCGTAGAAGTTCGGTTTATGAAAGGAGTTGAGCACCCCTCCACTCCGCCACTGTCGAAGTTTGTGAACATTCTTATCGCTTGTTTTATGCCCTTAATTAATAGACATTATCCCCAACATGAAAAAATCTAAGCATTCGTTTATGAGTTATAATGAAAATTTGAGAAAAAATTATATTCACCCTGTATCTCGGAAACGAAGCCTTCTACGACATATGTTTATAGGAACTTTTCTTTTAGAAACATGTGTTCCATCCTGTTAAAGTTTGTCTACAAAAACTGACTCACCCTGTATATATATATATATATATATATATATATATATATATATATATATATATATATATATATCGAGCAGGATTTGAACCGACAACCTGTACTTTGCTAGAGTAGTAGCGGTCTAGCAAGGTACAGGTCGTAAGTTCAAATACTACACGAGGTAAACATTTTATTTATGTAGTTGTTTAATCAAATTAATAATTTTTAATTACATATTTACTTTTGAACTTATTCGTTAAATCTCGAAGCAATGTTTTGAATTCAATTGTAATGCGGTGTTATTTATGGAGAACTCTTTGAACAACTATTATAAGACTTATGAGTAAGTAATTCTTACTTTAATTTACACTGAAACAAAAGGAATAAGCAGTTTTTCCATTTACCGTCAGTTTGTTTGCTGTTATTCACTTGTAATATGAAGAAACTTATGGTGTGTGTAATAATTATACGGAAAAGTTACTGCATCGGCTTCTTGAAAATGTAAGTCTGTATTCAAAAATTTCGTGATGATGGTCCATAAAAGGTTCAAAACGCGATCGGACCATTCTTGATGAATTTGTAATAAAAAAAAAACATTCAAAACCATTCAGAATATCGAGACCATATTTAAAAAAAATAAGTTGTTAATGGCTATAAAAATAGGAAATGTTAAAACCCGTAACAAGTTGTATCTATTACCATTTCCGAGATCCCATAGTAAGAATCCTTATCTTGGCCACAGTGTACATATAGCTAAAATGCTACAATATGTTCCACTTTGTTGTTTGTTTAAAATAAACTAACGTATTTCAATAAAAAAATATTTTTTTATTCAGTGGGGGGCGTTTTGTACTACCGCGCATGCCAATACGCGACATAGGCCCCAGATATAAGTACACTTAGAACCATGGTATTACCAATAATAATAAACCATAACAAAAACTGTGAACAAAACCGTATCAAAAACAATCTATTTACTGTTTAACGATTGACGCTTGGCTTTTTATTCCACAAAAATTGCACATCGAATTATACATGGTGCAGAACTCATGCAACCAGGAAGAGCATGAACTACAGTTGATCCAATTTTCCTTCGATACAGTGACAAAATAATGTTCGGTGCACTCTACACAATGGTTCTCATCATCATCATCTGAAATTTCCTCATCAGACGTGTCTTTAGTTTCTAACGTGTCATCATCTTCAGATGAGGATGATACCTTGGCCTGCTTCCTTTTCCTTTTCTTCGGATCAATATTTTTCTTTGCTACCTTTTCACGTTTCTGGGGGACCTTAAAATTTTTTTTAGTTTGAATTTTTCATTAATATCTCTGCGCTTGTGTATGTTCTCTGGTGAGGTAAAAATGATCGCTTTTTGTTTTCTTTTCATTAACACCGATAGTAATTTTGGCACTGAACGAATTTCTAATTTCTAATTTGTTGTAGTTTCTTGTACCACACATCCAGAAACTTCTTCATTTGCTTTTACTGGAGCCTTTGTAACTGGATTTTACGGTAATCCCTAAATCCCTGGAATAAGGTCAGTACATTTCTGGTTAGGTACATTAATCAGATCAATAGAAGGAGTTGCAGCGCGGTTTGGTGAATTAAGCTGAAACTTGTCCTTACACAACGTCGTCGATACTGGATCATTTGGGTGTCTGCTAGCAAGTTCTGGGTCTGCAGTGAATCAGACAATGCAAAATAATGACCAGGGATTGCGTTTGGACTATAAAGATACATTCCACAATATTTCAGGGCTTAGGTGCCTTTAGAAACGCTGGCAGCTTTGCCCAAAGCTCTTCCGACTAATTGTGAAACATCATATCTGGTTTCTTATGCTTATTCATGACCATATCCATGATTTGGCTTCCTGTCCTAATATGTGTTCAGTGGTCGAAATTAAGCCCTATCTAGAGGTTGTAGAGCATAGGTAGTACGACTTGGAACGCATAATAGGATGACATCATTTCATTTGGCTACTTCTAATCGTTGCATGCTATTACTGTAGGAGGAATGCTTTTTTCTTTCAAAAATACTTCCGTGAACCATTTCATAAACACCTCACTATTAATCTATGACGATTTTTTGGTCATAAATACTTGCGACCTTGGAGGAAGCTCGGCAGAAAAGTGTGGTTTACAGTAAGTAAATAAATCAAGACTGGAGGCAGAAAATTGGACTGAGCATTGCAACAAGGTACTATTGTAACATTTTCTCCTTTTTCGGAGCTACTGAGTATACACACATCTTTGGTTCGCTTACTGGCTATAACCTTCCCCGCTTTATTGTTCACCTGAATACCTGCTTCGTTCATATTGAACACATTATGTGGATTGTGTGTAAAATCATGCTCTTCATGTATTTGGGCCAATAACTCAAAAAATCTTGCACATCTTTTCTATTAACACCATATACTCGAGCTCAGATTTACGTTGACTTAGCTCCGCCTTCCGCGATAGAAATCCCTTGAACCAAACGTTATCAGCAGACTTTGATTCGCAAGAAAAAGGGGTTACTAACATTAAGCTTATTAGCTAACTGGTAACCCATTTCTTTAACATCTTTACGATCTGGTGGAAAACCGATCTTCTCCAGATTTTTCATGTAGATCACTAATTTTTTCATACTCCCCGTCGAAAACGGGTTTACAACCTACAGTCACTTTTAATTTTCCAGATGAAAGATTCCCTCGTAGAGTCCTAGATGGTATATTGTACGCTTTTGCCGCTTCATTCACCACCATTTCTTTTGATCTCACCTTTTTCCATTTCTCCCCGGAGGTTTTTTCAGTCCACGATGGCCGCCAAATCGCAATTAAAACAAAAAATCAGGTCTAAATTCGGGGACAGTTATACCAAAAGCAACTATGGCGTTTTACAAAATGTCCCACCGTACAACTAGCAACAACGCATGACCAATCGTAAGATGGATAATCGGAAAGGTTATAAAGGCTATGTCGGAACATTATAAGTGAATGTGGTCATATATTTATAATGCAGGAGAAAAGTATATATGTACACCGCAATTTTTCAAAAGCGCAAAAAATATTTTTAATGGTATTTCTGTAATGTACACGTGTGACCCTCAGCCACAAGTATAAATGACTGTTGCGCATTCGTACACGTAGATGGCGCACGTAAGGCTATGTTCACATACCTATTAAATGTGAATTGCGGCGTATTGTAGAGTTTTACCCTACAGAGTGTCCCATAAGTAATGAACCATGCAGCAACTGTAGAAATAAGATATTAAAGTAGTCGAGTAACACAAGCATGCCTTAGTAAAATGTTGATTGTAAACCAGATATATGGCGTTAAAGGTGAAGTATTATTATCGAAAATTTTTAATAATTTTAAAACAACTGAATTTATTGAACTCAAAATTGTTAGAATATAGACCAAAAAGAAGTACCATTTTTGATGATACGCCTAAAATTCCCTAGTTATACAATCCGAATTCGGTGCATTCATAACTATTTTTTTATTCGTTGTATTACCGGCAGTTTCATATGAAATAATAAAAAATATATTATTTTTAAACAAAAAAAGTATACTTGCCCGATCTCGATATTTTAGGCATTATTGAAGATGTTTGCATTTATAGACCGGGGGACAGTGACAGATTTTTGTCTGCGATATGACACAGTATGTCTTTCACAGACTACATAGGTAGATCATTTGTCGTTAAGAACAAAAAAATTTCTCTGTCTTCTTCATAGTTTAAAATGGGTTTAATGTTGTTCATGAAATATTTGTTTTTCTCTGATTTGACCCAGGTTCCCAAGAATAAGTATGAATCTTCAGACACAGAAATAGCTAGAAACTAGGAGGTATATGCTTTCACTGGATCCGCAACATATGTTTGGTCACATCAACTTGTAATCTAAACTTTTTTCTGTTGGTTGACCCAAGCTGTCAAGAACAAGAATGAAACTTCAGACTTAGAGCAGCTGAAAACGAAACGGCACACGGTTCACACAAGTTTACAGGCTTTTTTTAACCAAGTCAACTTGTAATCGACAGTTCTTCTTTAGTGAAATCTTTATAGAAGTTAAATGGATTCGGATGTCAATCTGACAAAGAAATTGAAACAGTTCATTAAAAGAATACCTTGTAATATTGTTAATGTAAACACATTTTTTTTGTAGAGGCTGTAGTGATATCTATGGAAGGTAGCTTATAACATATGGCAGGTTAGGAAGTAAAGTCAGCAATGTTTATTAGTACATGCGATAATATAATAGTCTGACCTAGTGTTGACGAATACTTGAGCCTTGGTTGGTGCAGCTGTGAAAGTTCCGAGTGGTCGGTAGCCCACAGATAGCTTCCATCATCGTAATCTCCAGTGACAATGTAACGTCAACGGTAACGACACCAAAGTACTTGAAGCACAGCTACCAGCCATTTACGTGTAGTCCCAGTGAAGAGAACATCGTAGCAAAACCAAAAGCGAGACGAAAAGGTACACCACGTATATTCTCAAGACAAGAAACTGGTACTCACGAATACTTAAAGAATATTTAACGAATACGTAAATGTTAACTTACCACTCTGTGTGCAAGTAACATTTTTCCTCCATCCGCATCAATAGGGATTATATTAATTTACAAAGTAAAGAAAAATTTTATATGAAAATTTCCCCATAAAAATGATGTTAAACATCGACGAAACAGCAAAAAGAGAGATTTTCTCAAAATGTTTGCACTTCACAACAATGGCTGCTTGGAAATGAAAGCACACCTCAAGAAGAAATGTTCAACCCAAATTTTCGTACCAAAAATCATTGTTGCCAAAATCAAATTTTATATGTATTTCAATAAAGAATTTGTTTGTAAGATATACTTATTTACGATTACCACCACTTAGAGAATTCAGCAAAGTGACAGATCACTTTAAAATGTATGAATTTGAAACTAACCAAAACCCACATACATCCCATAGATGGCACTAGTAGGTTTATTTCAAACTGTTCTACAGAGTAAATAGTAAGTAGATACAGAGAATTTAGACCTATACGTCTATCTCTCACTGTTTCTGAGTTATTTTGATTTTTCTATTATTATTCAATGTTTTAATTGTTTTTCTTCCGACTATTCGCAATAGCCATACAATTTGAAGAGACAAAAATTGTATTCAATACTAAGGACTAACATGGATATCAATTAACTCCAACAGAAAATATATTATGTTATCATAAGAACGTGATATAAAATAAACGAACATTCTCAAGTCATTGGATGATTCAACAGTTACTAATGAGTTCTTTTTAAACTATGTTCGAAAAGGTGTCTCTCCTGCTGAATTCATACATTTAGTCTTTAATTATTACTAAATAATACTATTGTGGAGAAAGCCACACCAAACCTTCATGGACCAGTGGTTTTGGTTTTGCATTTGTAGGATCCAAAATGGATTGTCCATTGCGTAATAGTGAATATTATGACGATTACAGCACCATTGCTTCTAAGGTAGCCTCGGCAAAAAACATAAGGTAAAAAGTTTGGATTAATCCCAAGTTGAGCACAAATCCACTGGCAAAAGGTTACTCGTCTTTCGAAGTCATCATTCCATAATTCTGGTATAATTCAATATGGTAAGGAAGATACTTATATTTTCTAGTTGTCCGACTGACAGTTGGTTGTAACATTTTACATGATATTGCTATCTGACGGCTAATGAGACGCGGGTTTTCTTCAATATGAAGCAGAATCTCTGTTCATTTTCTGGGTTACTGGTATTTCTATTCACCACTTTGCGTTTTACATAATTGACACTGTTAGCAGGATCGAGTCTCTCCATAAAATTTTTAAAACTGGGCCGAATGGGTTTACGTAGAGAAGGACACCTCATTCTGTATAACCCTTGAGCAAAAAGACCATTTTATTGAGCCTCTCCTAACACTAAACCTTATCAATTAATTTACTTTTAGAGTAATCCATTGTTTTACTATTGAACACACAAAAATCTTAAATGGCTACCAAAATGCAACAACAGTTTAACAGGTCAAATATTTGTCGTCTGGGAAACTGTTTTCATAGCTACTGCGAATAATCACAAGAAATCCATTGAAATATTGAATAATGTAGAAAAATCAAAGTAACTCAAAAACAGTGAGAGATAGGTATAGAGCATACTTATGAAGAATTTTGTGGTTTTTTATTCTACTTCACACAGCGTAAAAATATACAGGGAGGAAAGTGATATTTTTGAATTTTAAGTTTCGCAAGTTTGAACTTATATTTGAACACCCTGTAGCATTTATCTCTAATATTTCTCTCTCATAAAATAGGATTACGCTTGGTGTTTCCTTGGTCCAAATATAAAAGTTTTCCTAACAAAACACAAGACGGTACATAATCATAAAGTTATACCTGTAAATGTGATTCTTCGGATAAAATTCGAATCATTTGTAAAACCGTAAATGTAACATGCATAAATCCTACGTAAATAAAATTTTATAATTGCACGTAGAATCCAAAAATCGAATGATATACAGAGTGTTCCATTAAAACAATACTAACATTGGCAAAGTTTACCCCCTGGTTGTGTGTGACGCCATCTACTGTTGCATTTGTAAAACTAATGAATATTTTCTGTAATAGAGGTTGATCGTGGCCATACCTAGTAGTATATCTTTAAAAGTAGATTTAACTGTTATGGCGGGGAATTTGAAATAGTATTCTCATAAGGGAGCCCGCATACTATCCCATAATACACCGTTAAGACTCTTAAACTTGTCACAAATTCTTAGCCCCAGTGCAGTGGCCCCCTTGTTCGTTTGTGGCACCATCTAGTTGAGTATTTTGTAAAAGTCTAATTGTAGATTTCTGTATTAGGGTCTGACAGTTCTTCCATTTAGCGGTGTGTTTTAAAAGTAATGGGGGGGGGGTGCCATCTAGTTGTGTAAAAGGCTAATTGCAGATTTCTCTAATAAGCTCTAGTCGTGGGTCCGTTCTAAAAGTATCCGAAGGCGATAAAATTTAAAATTGGAAATAGCATGCCAAACTACTCTAGGTTGTCGTAACTAGGCCCTGAGTGTCAGCTCATTTCAGAGTCCCATTTGTTTGTTTGTGTCTTCGTGTACCTTCTTTCGGTTGTCGTGTCTGCAAATGAGTGAATAAGTTAACAGTTTGAACCTTACTAAATATTTAAACAAATATTAAGTTATTAAACATTATTATTAATTTTACTAAATACATAAATAAAAAGTTTACCTCGAGTAGGATTTGAACCTACGACCTGTACTTTGCTAGAGTACCGCGCTGACCAACTGCGCCTACAGGTTCAAGTCCCAATCGATGTAAACTTCGTCTTTATGTATGTAGAACTGATGTCAATACTAAATATAATGAGATTACAATCAAATTACTTATATTAATGGAATGTGAGCCTGCAATATCGCAAGGATTCACACATACCAAAGCAACTTGACTAATATTAAATTATTATAAAAAAGAAAAAAAAAACTTATAATAAATATTAAGTTAGTTGTCTTGCCAGCAGGACCTAATCTACATATTGTTGTAGATGAATTAACAGCTTGAAACTTACTACCACAAAACAAAAATGTTTTTATTTATTGGCTCAAGTTCATCATTACACAACGTAATAATAAAACTGTTTTTCTAAATGAATATTAAATTGACTTTTGCTTACCGATCCTAAAGAATACATTGAAACACCTTTACTCTTCAAGCTCTCATTAAATTGCTGTATACGACGGTCCTCAGGCTTGAAAAACTTATGGTAACACTCAGATAGCACCCATTTAAATTCCTCCACCTCCACCACCACCTTCTCGCTGTACATTGTTGATGCAATGTCCAAATTGAATATCTTGCATTGTCTCTAAAGCCTTAAGGTTTTTAAAAGGTTTAAAGCAGGATGCATTTAGAGCAATTAAATCCATATGAGTAATTATAGCACATTAAAAATCTGCACAAGTAAATAAATAAAGTAAAATAAAATAAGGGATAAAACCAAAAATGATTACTGACCCGTGTTATTAGATCGTGTTGAAAGAACTCGACGGGAGAGTGTATAACTGTTATTTTTTCTTCCTTATTTATATTTATGTTACATTCACCTTTCTACGTTTTATTTATAAACATAGGATTTTTCATAATCATTAATTTAAAAAGAATTATTTTATTATACAACAACCCATTAATATGTTTACATAAAGAGCTATGGTTATATAAGGCAAAAGTACAATTACGAAATCTAATTATATCTTTATTTATAGAAGTAATATTAAATAATAACTTTTAACATATATTAAAGGTACTAATCAACGCTTATAATGCGATTAATTATATGTTGGTTTGGAACTAGTCTCTGTCAAAGCGAGCCTTACATATATAGTCAAACTTGAAATCAGGCCTCTACATTATTTTTACATACATACAAGTGCTGTCCCCTTATCGAAAATATTCATTACGTAATAAGTTGTTTTAACGCTATACGATAATTACCGTATAATAGTCTATAAATTAGAAAACTGTTTTATTCTAACGTTTTAAGTTTATTAAGATAACAGCCAAGTAATATAGAAATAAATTTAAGGTGCTGATCTAAAACCAGTTTCTATCAAAACATCTCGGTTATAGAAAAAGATTTAAAATTCAAGTCTGAGATATTGATTTGTAATCAACCTCTGACACAAGGCCCTTAGATTTATAAACAAAATGTGATTAAGTAATTAATTTTAATACGTAAGATATGTTTAAAGCAAATGTAGAGATAATTATCTTTAACATGTTAATAACAGCTTAGTACCCTACACAGGACAAATTCATGGATTAATCACGTGCTTCAGAATTAGATAGTGTTTAAATGAAAACCTAAACATAGTTTTGATATCAAAAGATCCACAGATAAAGATAAAATCTAATGTTGATCATACGAATGCTTTTGAAAACAATTTATAATAATGTGTTATCTACAAAAAAATCTCTAAGGCGGTTTAGAAATCCCATTTACGTCTGAGCTGGTTTTCAACTCGTACAGCTTGTTCAAGATACAGGAAGCAATTGACTTTCACCTTCAATTTTGATAATACGCTTCATTTTTATTTTAACTAATATCAGGTCAGCGATGTAGTGATTAATACGTTTACAAGCAAATCCACAAACGGATTTTAATTAATTTACAATTACTAAACGGTCAAATGATACCGAAAACGAGTGTAATAGAGTGCTATCAAAATATCTTTTTAAAATTCAAGTCTTAAGATATTGGTTAAAACTAAACTCTGTCAAAAGGGTCATAGATTTCTAAACAAGTTTCAACACATAAAGTCCTTATTGAAAATGGACAGATGCCTGGGAGCAATTAAAATCAACATCTTCGACTTGCAACTTGATTCTTCCTTCCTTTTATTGTATCTCTAATTAATTTGGTTTGCGAGAGCTAATGCTCAGATTTTTTTTATTTCATAACGAGCACAATCTTTCATTAGTTTTTAAATATTTGCTGTTTTGTTGCTTGTTTGACGTACTTGCAGTGGCTTGTTGCTTCAGGGTTGCGTGATTCTACTGTTTATTTATTTAGAGGTTTTTCAGTGTAACTATAACATTACACTGTAACATATTTTATCGGTTATGTCAATCTCTTGACAAGTTTTGCAAGCCTAATAGTGCTGATGGGTAGCAGTAAAATATTTCAGTTCTGGCGGAGAACATTCCATTTGGGGTAGTGATAATATATGAGACTCTGAATGTAAAACGGCCCAGACCCCAAGTTTTAAGGGTCTCGTCGTCCGTAATGACGTCATCAAGATGGCGGCCGTAGGAGGTGCTGAACCGCCATGAATTGGTTATAATGACCAAACGCCTGAACCGTTTTTAATGAAATTTGGCACACTGGTACTTGATACAATATATCGGTCCGGCTCGTTAATGGTCGAACTCGATCAAGCCGTTTAAAAATAGCGACCGTTCAAAACTAAAATAATTATAACTTTTGAACGGCTAAGTTTTGAGGTTGAAAATTTTAGAGGTACTTTTTTGGAGAATAGGCAGTGTTAGTACTTACTCAGCTCAAAGGGCGACCCCTCATATGCGCTATACGTGTCAGGTATCAATGCTAGAGGAGTGTCGCCGCCGCGCGCCGGGTGGTGGGGAAGCCGCCCGTGCACGGTTCAGAGAGATCTCGGTCCAGTTCGTCAGTGGTCGAACTCGATCAAGCTGTTTCAAAATGGCGGCCGTTAAAGATTAAAATAACTCTTCTAAAGAGTTCTTATAACTCTTAGAAGAACCATGACTCTGTAAATAAAATAACACAGTCTGTACATTACAAAAACTATTTTTATAAAACAAATATTTACCTTTTTTCACAAAATAATACGATTGTTTACTTTTGACAGATGAGTTATAAATATACTAAGTTTTTCCAGCTTCCGCCTCTAAAATTGCAAAATATAACACTTATGACTGAGTACGGGAATGTAATGAAATATTTGTTACACATCATTTCGAGAACAGTGGCCCTCACATAAGCATAACAGGGTACACAGTAGTCCTTTTGTTACACAGATGCACGAAGAGCACCGTTTCTTGCAGACACATGAGTACAGTTCTTCACAACTTTTTGAGGCCTCAGGAATGGTTGACCACACTGGTAAATAACTGTCTTCAGATTTTTCCAACCCCATTGTTCAGGTGGTGGAGGCGTGAAGTCGGTCTCTAAACAATACATCCAAGTCGTAGCTTGCAGAGTAGCTCGCTTCACATGCTGACTTGGTGCATTCTCGGCGGGCGGGATGTTCTCAATGGCTCTGTCCTTATTAATAAAAAGAACACGTTTACATTTATTAACGCTGTTAAGGTGTGATGTTATGTCATAGAGAAGGACAACAAATCTTTGCATTATTAGCATAACAGACTGATCATCATTTGGATTTCTACCAACCACCAACTGTTCAAAAGTTGCACTAACATTTGAGAAGGCCATCCACACCTTCCAAGCTCTTTTTTGCCTACTCCATGGAATGCTGAGACTGTATCACATCCTTTGATTGAATGGAAAATGGGAAGATTCTTGCAGATCTCTGGAGAGAGTTGAGAACACAGAACATGTATAGGAATCATTCTTCGGTGTTTCCCGACACCAAAATCAATCCAAAGCTTTTTATATCTATTATTTGTTTAAAGACGGATACAGCCACCACGACGACATCTGAATCCACAGTACGTATGTTGATGTATTCATGGCCATTATCAGCTGCATGTTTCACGTGGAGGAGAATGCGGCCATCTGCTTCTTCGTGCCACGAGGGTGATATTCCACATACATCAAACTCTGCAACTGATGAAATAACTTTTTCTTCAAGTGTGCACACGACCGTCTTTCCTTCGCAATGTTCACTGGTAAGATGTGCCGACAAGAACTGAAATAACTGGGCTTTGTTCTCATCTACTCGCAGAAACTCATAGAAATTTCTCGGGATTGTCGTAGATGATGTTACTTTTATCTGAGTACCTGTTCCTCTTGACTGGCGAGTGTCAGACTTTAGGGACTCGGGACAGTACATACCGAACACCACATCAACTCGTGTCAGGTTCTTTAATAACTTATAGACGTTGGGCTTGAAAATGTTGTTGAAGTAATCAAAAACGTTTTTCCTTTCTTCGGAGGAAGTAAATGTACTATTACTGCACCATCTAGTACTGCTACCGTCACTTTTTGGTAAGCTACGCCTGTGTTTGTACTGACTTCTTTCTATGCAGTGCTCGTTATCAGCTTTGTTACTTGGCTTCCTTAGTCTCCCACCTTCAGATATGGAAGGAGGAAAAGCCTGGTTTTCGTGAGCAAAAATGTTCCAACATCTGTTTTTCTGTCTTGTGCAGCTAAGTACATCTTACAGAATAGACTGGAATCTCTTCTCAGATCACATATTTTGTCTTTTATTTTGACTTAGCCTTCACTGGCACATTGAAGATATTAACATTATTTCGGCATATGACATCATAAATGGATTTCTTTTTTGATTAAGCGAAGATCAATGTATTGATCGTACTGATTCAATCCATTTGAGTGTGCTTTCTTCACATTAAGAACGGATTCTATTGGTGGTATCAACTTTCGACTTCCAACGGCTACTAATTGGTTGCATTCAAAGGGATTCTCTTCTTCAGTCATAATGTTTAGCAAATTCTTTGCATAGGTTCTGAATCTTTTCTCAAATGCTGGCGTGTCTTCATGGTGTTGTTTATTGCTATCTTTTGACCCAGTGGAACAAACATCTTCGAACTCTGAAATGAGCCTTGACATATCTACATCTGACACCATCCACTTAAGAAGTGCCGTTTCATTGTCAAAGATTCGTACAGCTCCACCATCACATTTAATCTTCTTATTGTTTTGTTCGTGGAACTGATCATCTGACATAGCTGAAAATGGAGCTGAAGTTCTCCTACTTGTAAAATTTCCTTGCAGGAATTCTGCATAAACATCAGGGTGCTTGCCAGGCAGCTCTGCAAGATCATGCACGAACACTGGCAACCATCGTGAATAATGGACAGCATCCAAGGACATATCATCTTTAGCGTAACAACATACAGTTTAAAGTTCGCAGTACGAATGCTGAAAACTAGTTGAAACAACAAGCACTCGATCTGAAGGACAGTATTCCAGTATTTAAACTGTGGAGAATTCAGCACTCTCCTGTTCTTCCAAACTGCTTTTTCCTCTTTTTCATTTTCGTGTATTTATTCGCAGTATTTTACGTAAGCCTGCACTTGGAGAACAACAATGGTTATTTCATGAGCATATCTAGCTCTTTTAATGTGAGAGGATGTTAAGCATACTTCAGCTACGCCTTTACTTGCTACTCCGGCTTGTACAAGGGTGGCTGTCCATCCGCTATTGACTAACCATTTCCCTATCATGTTTTGCAGCATCATTTCAATGTGAAGGGCCCCCATCATCATTATGACTTTGTCTTCACCATATGTTTTTAGGAAACGCCACTGTATTTGTTTTGATATAGTGTAAACTGGTTGGTCTGCTGTAATCACGAAAGTTCTTCCTTTGTTCAATTTGAATGTAGCAGCAATAACTACATTCATTAAATGTTTCACCATTGATGGAGAAGCAATCTCCTCATGGAAAAGTGGAAGTAGTGTTGAGTGGCTTTTATGTGCTTCAAGCTGGATGTGAGATCTGGAATGAAATGCAGCGAATGATATTTGACCCTTCATTGAGTTCATCATTTGTGATTATTTCTCTTGCAGAGTTAAGCCACAAATCTAGCTTGAAGCTAGTGTCTTTATACGAAGTTATAGCCACGGTGTGCAATGGAGGATCTTCTACTACCTTTCCTAACGGTGTAACATTTGTGTAGGAAATTGGAAGGTTACCGTTGACAACTCTAGTCCATTGTTCTACATTTAGATTCGAAGTTGTAAGATCATCAGATGCAGTTCTTGGATGTACACAGGAATTCGTCATTTGCAAAAACCTCTTGTACCCTGTCGTAAGAAACACTTAAGCGAAGTTTACATAGTTGGTTCACCATTTTTTTTTTTTGTAACATTGTGAATCATAATTCCTAAGTAAAGAGGAAGAGGAGTTTCGTTCTTGAATAGATGACGAGATTTTTCGACCGATGCTTTTCTTTTTGATTTTAAGCTGTTGAATCTGATAAGCTGGGATATAGAAAATGCTGCATTTTGACATTGACGGAAATTCATTTCCTCTCTTTCAATATGTGGGCCTTCCAGTAACATTGAAATGAAATGTAGTAGCACTACCGGAACAAAGTTTGAGGGTATAAAATCCCCACTAAATGAGCCCTTGAATTGTGGAAAGTCACGAAACAAAGTCTTCCGTATGAGAGCTGCTGCCCGTCCAAGACACAACCCGTCACTGAAGGCGCCAAGGGAACACGAATCTTTAATTGCGTCTCCAACATCGCCTTCAAAACTCAGTAGTATTTCACGACCACTCTTGTCTGCTCTTAATCCAGGTACAAATGAAACCAGATGTTCTTTGAGACGTGTTCTATTAATGTCTTTTGCTTTTGTGCTTACTCCCATTTCGGTCATACGCTGTGCAGTAACTTCGGTTAAATAAGATAGCTTGAAAACTGGTGAGTTCTCGCTGTACAAGTACATATCTTTAATGTAGTCTACTAGTTCACTAATAACACTTCCGTACACCATTACAGTTGAATCTTCATTCTGTTCTTCTTTATCTTTACCTCTTCGAACGGACCTCGCCCTTGTGAAGAAATTTGTATGGCAGGCTTTGTGGTATTTTGCTTCAAGAGCTACCATGTCTGTCGAGTAAAGCTTCGTGAGAAGAGCTTCATCTTGCAATAAAACAGCATTTTCATGGATAGAAGGTCCGATGCCAAGAGTCGATGCACTTACAAGATGTCCGTATTCTTCTCCTAAGTCACAGAAAATGCAGACCTTCTTCAGGTTTGCTGGTGACGAGGAAGATCGATTAGGCCCTGCACTTGTTGAAGGTAATGAGGGGGGCGGCCACCAGTTTTGCTGTCCCTTTTACTTGCTATTAGTCGCTGAGCTTTATAGTTGTCATATTTACTTCTGCACAGTTTATGGTATTTTGCATTGTGATTCATTAGTATTTGTAAGAAGCCACTACCCTCATTCAAACGATCAAGACTTTCATATTCTGCAAATATACTTAAATCCTTTGCAAGACTTTCATGGCCTTCAGTCGTAGGTTTTATCAAGTGCTAATCTGTTCTTGTTTGGCATAATATACAATCCCCCAGTTGATTTCTGAAAGAGGTGCTTCTAGTGTATGCAATTAAATTAACTCGTGCTTTCTCTTTAGTGGCATTTCACGCAGTTCCTCTTTCCGTTTTCAGAAGTATACATTCAACCTGAAAAAGATTAAATTAACTAAAGAATGTACAACTCTCTTTCTCCTAACATATACTAAAACTTCCGTTTTGCATTTTCCTTTAATGACTGTACAAGTGCCACATTATACATTAACGAAGAACTTCTATCCTTACAATACCGCAAGCATGGTGAGACTGACTGATTGGTTGTGTGTGGGACGGTCCCACTCGCACGTGGCTCTGTGCACGAAGTCCCCCACCACTCGGCCGGTAGGCGGCGACACACTTTTCTAGCATTGATGCCGGGCTCGTATCCAAGCCATGGGAGTGGTTGACCTTCGAGCTGAGTGCTATCACTGCCTAAGCTCAATAAAACGTACCCTCAAAATTTTGAACCCTTAAAACTTAGACGTTCAAAAGTTATAGTTCTTTAGTTTTGAACGGCCGCTATTTTGAAACGGCTTGGTCCAGTTTGACCATTGCCGAACTTGATCGAGATATTGTATCCAAGTACCTGTGTGCCAAATTTCATTAAATTCGGTTCAGGCATTTGGTCATTATAGTCAATTCATGACGATCCGGCATCCTCTTACGGCCGCCATTTTAATGATGTCATTACGGACGATGGAAACCCTTAAAATTGGAGTCTGGGCCGTTTTATGTTCATTAACATGTATACTATAACCACCCTAAGTGGCATGTTCTCCCCAGAAATGAATTATTCTACCACTTTCTACAACTATACAACCGCATTATAATGCAGTTGATATGGGGCTCTAGTATTAGAATGGTATTTGAAATTTTAAGTTTTTACTTCAAAACAATTACAGAAATGTACATCTACTTTTAAAACATATCAGTAGATGGAGCCACGGGGAATGTTGTTTCAAACTTTCGGTTTTCCCGCCTTCCCTAACTTTTAAAATACACTGCTAGATGGAGCCACGATCAAACTCTATTGCAGAAATCTGCAATTAGCTTTTTACAAAACACACAACTAGATGGTGCAAAAAATAAACAAGGGGGCTACTGCAGTGAAGCTAAGACGCTGTGATAACATTTAAATATACTACTAGATGGAGCCACGATCAACCTCTATTACAGGATACACTCATTAGTTTTAAAAATACACCAATAGATGGAGTCATAAACACTCAAAGGGGGGGGGCGACAAGAGGCGAAGACCCGAGAACAAATTTCCGGAGGCGTACAGTTGTTTTATGAAATAGTATGTGGGCCCCCTTATTAGGATACTATTTTAAATTTCTAGTTTTCCCGACAAGGAGCGAAAACTCGAGAACAAGTTCCGAAATCCTATAGTTGTCTTGCGAGATGGAATCGTGCCCCCTTTATTACAATGATCTTTCAAATTTCTCTTAAAAATATACTACTAGGTCGAGTCACGATCTACTTCTATTACACAAAGCATTCATTAGTCCTACAAATACACCACTAGATGGCGCCACAAACCAACAAACAAATCAGAAACTAGGTGGCGTGGTTTGCCCTTAGGTCCTCCAATCAGCTGGAAGTGGGCGTGGTCACGTGGTTAAAGTGGGCGTGGTCGGTCACGTTGGAATGTGACAAATACGTGGTGAGAGGAAGTTGGCTCATTCTGCTATTGTCCTAAAAAATTGTTATTAAAATTGTTTCAGTTATTTTAATTTTTGTTTGGTAGGTTGGGGGCTCTTGTATTATTCCACACCAGATATTTTAAGAATTAATAATTACCTATATCTATTAACAGTTTATATCGTTTAAGTATTTAATAGCGATTCAATGACTAAATCAATGTACTAATTTAATAAAAAGAAAGGATCATATCAAGGTAAATTAGCAGAAGGCCTTAACAATAAAAAAACAACAAAACAATTAAATCTAGGGCATATGTTCAAACAAATTTCCATTGTCTTCCAAACACCTTTCGCAGTAGATTTTAAAACCCTGGTCAGCATTTCTGGGGTAATACTAGTAAATGATTGTAATACTAACCTCCTCAGTCGGTGCTCGGTTTCAACATTTTATTGGTATACATAGTTTATAACAAACCGCCACAAAAAAAACAAGCAACCAGTTACATCTGGGAAACGCGCTGGCGTTTGAATGGGTACCAAGACTTTCCCTGGGAATCATACTGAAAGATATTCCCTAACTATTCTGGAGTTATGTGCAATTGCGAACCTTCGCCAGAGACATATTATCGAGAGCGTCCTCTAAATTATTTTCCAGTAAATGAAGGTAGCGTTCTGCTGTTAAACTATAATGGAAAATAAACGGCCCGTCCTACAACCGTTGTGCCGGAACTAACAGCCCACATATTAAAACCAAATCGGGGTTTATGTCTTAAAGTTTTATTTAAACGTGGATTGGTTTCAGACCAATAATGGACACTTCCTCTATTAAAAATGCCATTATTTGTAACCATATTATTTGATATGGAAAAGTTCATATTCTCATGGTGTTTTCTTGTATACCATTTACAGAATAAGCGACCTTTTTCTAAATCACTAGGTCTGAGTCCTCGGCAAATTCAGTACTTGTATGGATGAAATTTTTATGTTTTTAAATCAAATGTGCCGTAGATTTTGGTATATCAACGTTTTGTTCAAGTCGCCGGGTTGATATACCAGGATTTTCAGTAACAGCTAACAAAACTTTGTGTACTTTTAGTTGGTCTTTTGTCCAGACATGCCACCATATCAACTTTTCTTCAATAGAAAACATAATTCATAGAAAAAATGACTAAACTAATATTTCAAATAACCAATGTGACTCTCGATCCAAATTTATGATACGCCTTTATCGCATTCATTTGTTTCTAAGGCATACTTTTGTTTAGTTAGAAGTGGAAAATAATATTAAGAGAAGTAGGATTTCTAACTTATGTATGAATCTGATATGATTCTGCCATTGGGATATTATTAAATATGTAAATGATCTAATTGTTAACTGATCTAGGCAATTATTTATTCTTGAAATGTGAACGGTATACAAGAAGATGCTAGGAGAATTATACATTTTCCGTAACAAATAATAACAAAAAGTGTGTTTGGATGTAATATGTGGACTGGGATTTACGACACAACGATTCTTTACCATCATAATGTACTTTGATATGGTCCTTGTTTTTTTTTATTAAATTACTACATCAATTTAGTAACTGGATTGCTATTAAACACTTAAATGATGTAAATGGTTAATATATATAAGTAGAAGGGGGACAGCAAAAATGGTTGGGCAAGTCACGCCCACGTGACCGTGGTCATTTTCCACCCCTATTTTGACGGCTTCTTTTCGGGGGCGTCTTTCAACCCCTTGATGGTGTTTTTAGCCCTAATCAGTGCCCTTTTAGCTGTATTAAGACGCTTTTTGACAGTTCAGCCCCTGGGGCGTGGGTGGGGTCGGCTTCTTTTCGGACGTGATTTTCAACCCCTTGATAGCATTTTTAACACTTGACGGTATTTTCAACCCTAATTAAGGCTTTTTTGGCAGTATTAAGAAAATGCGCACGGATGCAGTGTTTTGGTTGGAGGGGCCGAGGGTAGGCCACGTCCCCTAGTTTCTGATTGGTCCATCGATCCCGCCCCTTGGTTTCTGTTTGGTTGAGGGCGTGGCTTGTCGGCCATGTTGCGGATGTAACTTTTATTTTGGAGGCCATTTTGTGGGCCTTGGCGGGAAATTTAAAATAGTATTCTGCTATGGGGGCTATCTCATAAAGCAGTTAATTATGAGTCATAATTAAATCGTGGAGGTAGTCACGTGGCAAAGGTGCGGGGCAGGTCAGAGTCCAATTATTTTAATTATGAGTCGAAATCAAATTCCGCCGCCACTTTGTTTTTAATTATGACGTCATAATCAAACTCCTCGGCCATTTTCTTTAAATTATAAGTCGTAATTGAAGTGCAGAGATAGTTGAATGAGGCAGATCAAAGGCCAATTATTTTAATTATGAGTCTTGACCAAAGTCCTCGGCTACGGCGGGAAATTTAAAATTATGTGGAACCCTCATGCTAGCACATAAGACAGGCCTTCGAACCTACTTTAGGGTCTTAACGTGTGGGGAAGGCGTGAGAAAGAACAAAGTCCAATTATTTTAATTTGTTCCATTCAATTAAATTTGGATTGCATTATAATAAGGGATGCTAACACTAACTTGCAAGGCAGATATAGAACGCAGGAACTTGCTCGCGCGTCTTCGTCCCTGTTACCTCATATTTTAATTGTGAATCATAATCAAATTCCTGTCAAGACCCTTTTTGGATCAATTTCAATCAGATCAATCTCAAACCTGTAATCGTTAGGGTTGGAAATTCGAAATAGTTTTCTAACAAGGAGTCCTGATACTATCTCATAAGACAGCTATAGGTTTCTGAAATTTGTTCGCAGGTCTTCGTCCCATGTCTGACTCCTATTGCTTGTGACGCCATCTACTGGTGTATTTTTTAACACTAATGAATGTTTTCTGTAATAGGGGCTGGTGTTATTGGAAATGGAAAAAATGTTAATTAAAAGCATCTTAGATTTATAATCAAGACTGAACGTCCTAACTCGTTATTACTAATTTGTTTTTAATTATGAGTTACAATTAAATTTTGACATCCTTTTCATTTTGGCGGGAAATTTGAAATTCTGTTCTAATACTCATACTATCTCATGAGATAGGTATAGGATACCGGAAATGGCTCTCTGGTCTTTGCCCCAAAATTCCGCACTCAGTTTTCTTTTAATTATGAGTCATAATTAAATTTTGTAGGCCATTTTTGTTTTGGCGGGAAATTTGAAATTATATTCTAGTATGGGGGCCGTCATACTAGCTCATAAGACAGTTGCAGGACTCCGTAATTTGTTCTATGGTCGTCACCCCTTGTGAGGGCTTGGCCCCTTGGAGGGAAATTTGAAATTGTGTTCTAATAAGGGGCCCTAACGCTAACTTGCAAGACAGGTATAGGACCCCGGAACTTGTTCTCGGGCCTTCGCCCGCTTTGTTAAAAGACAGAAATTAATCAAACCAGCCGATGCATGTCAAACCAAATCAAACAATCTCGGTCAAGTCAAACAAATCAATTAATCAAATAAAATCAATTAAGCAAATCACTCTAGATCAAATTAATCAATCAAAGCAATTAGCCAAATCAGCCAAATCAAACAATCTCGATCAAATCAAACAAGAAGCTGTGCTAACAATTCTGCATAATCTTCAGGTAACGATTATCCTATATGCGACCGCTTACTTTGTAGATACGGCTAACCGACACTCAGAGGTGGCACTCTCCCTAAACCTGAAGGTATGGACGTGGAAGAACAATTGATCATCCGCAATGAACCTCAATCAACCAAATCATAAGTTACAGCTTGCAAAAGTCAGCTTACAATTCAAAAATACTGGTTTGGCTTAACTTACAGCTTGCTAAAATCAATCACAATTCAAAAATACATGACATTGCTGTCAATATACGAACATCAAATTAGCGTGTAACACTATTGTCGCGTTTTTACGTTTTACGGTTAAACTAGTAAAAATGTCTGTACAATATCAAATATAACCAAACTCGAAATCAGATCACTATATTATTTTACACACAAGGAATGTCTTATTGGAAATGCCTCTGGCAAAAAGGGCCCTAGATTTATAAACAAGTTTGTGCGCACTATTTCGTTTTTGTAAATAGTCAAATGCCCGGGGATAAATAAACAAACCGACTTATACATCCAAATTCGATAATACATATGTGATTTGAAGCTAACACCGATTTCATTGCGTAAGACAACTACAGGACTGTGATTTTATTTTACGCAACGCTTATCATTATCATTAGATAACCAGAATAACAATAATATCACTCAAATTAGCTTGTTACACTATTGTCGAGTGTCGTATACAGTGGACTGCCTTATTAGGGTTGAAAATACTGTCAAGGGCTGAAGATTCTATCAGAGGTTAAAAATCACCCCGAAAAGAAGCCGACCCCACCCGCACCCCAGGGGCTGAACTGCCAAACACCTTCTTAATACAGCCAAAAGGGCACTAATTGGGGATAGAAACACCATGAAGTGGTTGAAAATGGCATCAAGGGTGTTACACGTCCAAACCGCACTAGGCGTCGTGTATGCTTACCGAAATAAGCGTGTTGCCAAGCCAGCTACAGGGGAAATGGGCGTGGTCGATACAAGGAGTAAAATGATTGAAAAGTAGTTCAAACACCTTACACTTACCATTAATCTACAATTCACACAGCTCAGTCCGGGAAAAATTGTCTCTAGGTGCCACCACAACCTTAAATTTTGCTAAAATAAGTAGTATTAGGCGGGATGGTAAATTAATCCTATCTGACTGTGGAAGACAGGATCGCAGACTACTCAGTAAAACCATTCACCATTCAAATTCTATCACACTTCAAAATAAATTGATCCAAAAGCTTAAGAAAATTCTGAAATACACGAGTCGTCGTAAACCTCTTTGAACACACCCTGTTCAAACGAAAATTCCCAAAGCGTAAGACGTTCATTTGAGTATTTTTTAAGTATCCCTCGTATACCTGTAAATTTATATTTCTGTTGTAAAACTTTGAATTAAATAAATATTCCCAATTCAAAAAATTCTAAATAAAATAAACGAAATCGGTTTAATAATAAATAGTTATCTCAACCAAATGTTCTTTGATTGCTAAAAATTCAAACATAGAGCGGTTAGTGCTTGCATCACCAATAATATCGTTATGTTTTATTGATACTTTATCTTTGAAATAGTATTTAGACATTCATTTATAGGTTTAAACTTTACTACTTCAAAACTGTAATTTATGCTGAATAAAAATAATAAGTACTTTAGTAGTAGTGTTCTGCATTAATATTTCAAAACTAAAATGAAATTTTGTGATCGATCTGGCTCATTACGCAATTTCCAATCGATCCTTAAATTCGAAAAAATGCAAAGACTAATTTCGCTTATCAGAAGGTGTAACTAGTTAGGCACACAATTGACACAAATAAACGACGAAATAAATTAAACAGTGGATATATATTGACAAATTCGCACATTGATACATTAAGGCTAAAATTCGCAAATTCCTAAAACTAAAAACAACAATATAACTGAAGTTAGATTACTTTTTTTTTTCTTTGAATGAATCGTAATTAACGCAACAATAAAAAAAATGTACTTAAAAGAAAATCGTACTTGTTTTGGTTCAATAAAATTTAAATATAATTTTTACATATTATATTAATTAATCCCTTTGCGGTGCGGTACTTGTAGTCCATATGATTTGCTTTCGGTAATCTTAGATGTAATACGCACAAAATACGCACCGGCCCTACGCACTCGGCTATAGTACTCACTAACGCTGTGTATATGGTTTGTTCACTCGCATGCCGGGTATAGGGACTCTTTAGCTTAACATCACATCACCTTATGCTGTGATGTTTCAAAACGTTTACCACAATGAAAAATGGTTACATTGCTAACGATTGTACACATTCAATGTCAATGATTATCACCAATAACTTAACTAAATTTTACAAACTTTTCTTTCGGTCACTTAAATGGTTACCTTCAGTTCTCTTTATAATATTATTAGGTCACGCCTCCCACAATTGAACACTAATAACAAAATATTTCCTGTGTTAACTTCTAATCTGCCTAAGCACTTTTTTCCTTGAAGACAATCACTAATGTTTTCCTTCAACTCACAATATACTAAATTATTTATTTGTGAATGTCTATACGATTTATCCCCTTATAGGTTAATGCAGTCGCTATACACGGTCTGCTAACTTTATAATTTTTACAAATAAATTCCGATACTAACCATTCTAATGGTTCTGCACCGCGCGCGAGACTCTTACTCAAAACCTCTAACCAACTAATTAACCAACCCCTCAAATTTGACACTCACTTATATACCTTCTGCCCGCCATATTGCCAATGCGTCACAATAAATTCGCGCTAAAATCAAAATTCACCTATTACAATTGAGTATTTCGTGCGTTTATTTGCTGCGTCGAAGGTTCCAACGTGGACGAATATGCGAACGATGCGAAATAAACGTAGCCATCTTGAATTACTTTGTAAATTCACTAAAAACTTTCCGAAGAAATCATCAATTGCAATTATATTCACACTGTAGATTAACCAGATTATCCCTCAACTTTTTATGCAAATCTCACATGTGGGCGAATTCTATTTTCGCACAATTTGGCGAACTCCCTCAGATTCTATCACTTCATTCTAGAACATGCATTATCCATATTCCTTACTGCACGGTAATAAAATATCAATATCTCATAAACTCACTCACTCATACGTATAGAACCATTCCTTTAGTTCAAATTCCTCCATACATAGTAGCAAAAAGACCAGTAGTTTTACCAGTGCCGTACCAATAAAAATTTACTCAAAACATAATCTCTCAACCAAATTTAACGCAAACACGAAAATCGCGATACCCAATGTTTCATTAAGTGGCGCATCGATTACACCAACTTACATTACGCATACTTACTCAAAAAAAAATTCTTTTCATGCAAACTCACTTCAGCTACATTCAAAACACGTTACATACGTTATCAAAATACTACACATACACGGTGCATCAAAATAATCTTACAAGGGGTTGAAAAACGCCCCCGAAAAGAAGCCGTCAATGTAGGGGTGGTAAATGACCACGGCCACGTGGTCGTGACTTCCCCCACCATTTTTGTCCCTCAGCTGTCCCCCTTCTACTGGTATATGTAATTATTAATTTATAAAAAATAAAAAACTATGTACAGGTTCGTAATAGGGATTTTCTGGATTAAGGCCAAAAAAAGGATTCAAACGCAATTAAACCATAACGTGTCATACATAATTGGGTTCGGGATAAAAATGACTTTAATAACCTCTTATCAGAATAGCATGGCAGTATGTAAAGAATGAAGTTGATGATGGTTTCGCACAAACGAAACTTCGGATTAAAAAACTAATAATTCCACTGTAAAGGGCATTCAAAGTTGCTGTAGATCGATTTTGGAATAGACCAAATATTAACGCCAGACAAAAATAATTTGTAAAATCCAAAAATTCAATTTTTTTAAAATAACAAAACATTTCGCCAGGGTTTTTTAAACGCAATTTTTTAGGCCTTTGATAACGCAAGTTGTCTCCCATTTAATAAAATCTGTATCTTTTATTGTTTCCAAGATCCGAATAGTGGCCCTTATTATATTGAACACAGAGTATTAATTTAAACGTTTCCATAGGAATTACAGTGATCGTTCTCAGTAAATGGAACATCTTTAAGAATTACCTGAGAGTTAAAACAAATTTATGAAACATGAAAAATACAAAACCGCATATTTTTCATATTACATAAATTTATTTTAACATCTGATGTCATTCTTGAAGATCTTACCATTCACTGAAGACGATTACTGTAATTGTTATCAAAACGTGTAAATTTATATAAAAGATAAGTGAAGAAACTACACGATTTAATTACTCATAAGATAAGTATTTTAACTATACTTTGTTTATTTAGTATAAGCAAATATATTAATAAATAAAACATAGCCTTTCTCAGACTGACCAACGCCACTTTAGAATAGGTTCTACATGTGTTTTGTAAAAAGATCTAGTCAACATGACACCATCATAAGAAGGTTATGCTTCCATATACAACTTACACAACATATGCAAAACATTTTTTAATAAAAAAAAGAAAAACAGTATATAAGTAGCATAATCTCCTTTGAGTTAACAATCCGGAACACTACATTGTTAAGTAAAAGAATACATTTAAATTCAGCTTAAGAAAGAGATTTTATTCACTTAACAATAAAAGATTTCTCATAAATTACGTGTAAAGTTTGTTATACAAATTATACAAATGTTATACATTTTCTAATAAAAATCTAGCAATTAATGTATAATCATAGCTTTCTCTTAAATCATTGTTAAAACAATGCGTACTGTCTTTTTAAAGTGCAGGCATGTATGTCACTTTTACTAATTATGTTATCATTATATTTGTATGTATTTTATGAAACCGTTTTTTAATAAACTGAAAAAAATTGTATACCGGTAGTTGCGAAACACCATTTGTATTATATTTACTGGTTATGGTATATACGGTTAGATGATTATTTAAATAATTATAATAATACATGTTAATAATGTTTCCTTGGCGCATATTAGATGTCCTATTATTCTTTAATTAGTTCAAATAAGGGGATACAGTTTGAATTGATACTATCTTTGTGTTATCTTTCTCTTAGCGCCTCAATGAATTTGAATGAAGGTAATTTGAGAAGGTTACTATATTAATTACATTTATTTTTTTTGATAAACCGGTAATTTAATGTACACTCTGTAGAATCCGGGACGTAATTATTTTCCGTTAGTTTTTTTTTTTCGTTTTTTGAACCTTATAAGGCGAGTCATTGGTACGGAAAAGTATACTCTTATATCACTAATTATATGTACAAAAATTGGACCTTGCTGCATATTCTAAAATTATTGTGTACAATGCACGACGTTTGTTTTTCAGGGGTACTTCCATATGTTGCATATTTTTGTCGAAAGTAGTAGCAACTAAATAAAAGATTACGTTATAAATGCTAAAATGAAGAGTTTCGATGCTTTAACAAACCTTCAATAGTGTCTTGAGCTAGAACGTAATGGGTTACAAAATCCTTTGCATGCTTAATGACAATTTAATAAATGAATTATGTAAATGTGTTCAATTAAAATATAATGTTCATTAGTAGTTTTGTAGAGCAATTATAAGTTGAAATTATAGAAAGTTGCAAATCTTTGCCTGTAACGTAGTGGTTATATTTATATAAACAATTAAGTAATGAAAAAGTTAAAATTGCTATGTGTCAAGTCACACAAGATGAAAAAGCTTTCGTATCAAACTTAAACTTTAGGGACACCTTGCATTTTTCGATAATATTTAAACATTCAAACTCATTTACCAATTTACTTAATAAATTAATTTGCATGGAAAGCATAAAAATTATACATATATATATATATATATATATATATATATATATATATATATATATATATATATGTATGTATATATATATGTATATATATATATATATATATATATATATATATATATATATATATATATATATATATATATATAGGGCTTTACACGATGAGCGTTAATTAGATGTTTCTGGCAAACCAGACAACGGATCAACCTGAAAATTTAACAGTATGTATAAATTAATATGATCTACACGCCTAAAATATTTTAGGTGAAGCGGCGTTGCCGTTTCTACTATAAAGTAACGACAGCTTTGATTTTTCCAATGGAACACCCTATATATAATACCATATTATGATTTCCTGTTACTTTGTCAACAACGTCATGTACTATTTCCCTACACCCATCTATTACCGTTTAAGAGATATAAATTAATTTCGATTTTTTTTTTTACAAAACATGTACTTTTATAAACGCTGATAATCTTGAACTCTCTGGTACTAAGACGATCAAATTCGAAATGGAGTGGACTGATACCATGAGGATCTTCACTTCGAGTCATATTTTTATTTGTCTCATACAGGGTCTTTAAAAAATGCTGATACTTTGTTCACATGAAAAAAGGAGTGGAAGTCAATTTTTTCAAATGGAACGCTCTGTATATTTACACATTTTTGAGCTCTACATCCAATTTTAGATTGACTTTAATCAAATAATGCTATTTCGATTTCGAACCGTTTTCGAGATAAACTGTTTCAAACAGAAACTGACGTGGTTTCCTTGTATTCATCAGTTATCTTTGAGATTTAACATCTATTTTATACTACGAAATACAATTTCTTTTCGATTTAGTTTTTCAACAGTCTCAAATCAGTCAATTCGAAATTGATATGTACCTCAGAATAAGCTACAATTTGTATGCATTGATGTATTGAGTGTCTCTACAGTACAACATTGCAAATTAATAGTTTTTAATAGTGTGCTTTGGAAAATTAAATGATCCAATTTTGAAACGTCAAACTTTCGTTGGTGGTTTTGACTGATTGTGATACTAATTATAATAGAAAAATGTCAAGATTAGGTTACAGTAATGAAGACTTCTTGAATTTATTAATTATTCATGGTGAGTGCAATAGAATTGCAAGTAGAACATGCCGAGTATTTCATGAAAGATATCCACAACTTCCGAAGCCGAATAATAATGTGATAAATCGACTATTACAAAACTGTAGGTTGAATGGAACCTTTCGTCCAAAAATCATTCCTAGAAAGCCTGAAGTGGATGATGATGACAATGACATAACAGTTTTGGGATTTTTTAATGCATTTCCAAATGCTTCTCTACACGAGGCTGAAAGGGAGATAGGTATACCCTACGTGACAATTTATCGCATTCTTAATAAGCACAAATGGCATCCCTATAAATTCTACTGTGTTCAACATTTGAAAGAGACTGATTTGCCTCGTAGAGTGGAATTCTTTGAATGATTACTTGTCAAGACTCAGGAGGATGAACATTTCCTTGAGAATATCATATGAACAGATGAGGCCAAGTTTACAAAAAATGGAATTTTCAACAGACACAACAGTCATTATTGGGCGCAGAAAATCCTCATGTCGTTCGCCAAAGGAGTTTTCAAGAAAGTTGGTAATTTAATGTATTTTGTGCCATAAAGAATGAGTCAATTTTTTATATCGAGTTTTATGATGATAATTTGAATGCAACAAAATATGAAGATTTACTGAGAAATGGAATTCAAATGATTTTAAATAATAGGTCAGGAAGAGAACGTGTATGGTACCAAATGGATGGCGCTCCACCCCATAATTCTCGTTCAGTAGGCGAAGCTTTAACTGAAATCTTAGAAAGAAAGATGGATTGGTAATAATGGACCTTTTCGTTGGCCTCCTAGAACACCAGATGGCAATCCAATATATTATTTTGTGTGGGGTTTCATTAAAAATATGGTTTACTGCAACCCAGTAACAACAATGGAAGATATGAAATCGAGAGTTAGAACTGCTTTCAATAGTTTAACTCCAGACTTAATCAGAAGCTCTACACATGAAAAACTTTTGAAGAGATTACATGTTTGTTTAAGTAGAGGTGGAGATGTGTTCGAACATATTCTGAAATACACTGATAATTGAATTAACTTACTAATTCATGAAATTATTTTCAGTTCGTGTGTCAGCGTTAATAAAACTATTATTTGAAGGTAAGTTTTCATTTGATGGTTGGAGTATTTTAATAATTATTTATTCATTGTATTATCTGTGACTGATGAAGGAACATCGAACGGAATCTGTTAAATTTCAAAAATAAGTGATTAATGCAAGGAAACCACCTCAGTTTCTGTTTGAAACAGTTTATCTCGAAAACGGTTCGAAATTGGAATAGCATTATCTGATTAAAGTCAATCTAATATTGGATGTAGAGGTCAAAAATGTGTAAATATACAGGGTGTTCCGTTTGAAAAAATTGACTTCCACTCCTTTTTTCATGTGAACAAAATATCTGCATTTTTTAAAGACCCTGTATGAGGTAAATAAAAATATGACTCGAAGTGAAGATCCTCATGGTATCACACCACTACATTTCGAATTTGATCGTCTTAGTACCAGAGAGTTCAAGATTATCAGCGTTTATAAAAGTACATGTTTTGTAAAAAAAAAATCGAAATTAATTTATATCTCTTAAACGGTAATAGATGGGTATAGGGAAATTGTACATGAAGTTGTTGACAAAGTAATAGGAAATCATAACATGATATTATATATAGGGTGTTCCATTTGAAAAATCAAAGTAGTCGCTACTTTATAGTAGAAGCGGCAACGCCGCAACATCTAAAATATTTTAAGCGTGTAGATCATATTAATTTATGCATACTGTCAAATTTTCAGGTTGATCCGTTGTCTGGTTTGCCAGAAACTCATCGTGAAAAGCCCTGTATATATATATATATATATATATATATATATACAGGGTCCGCCTTTGGGAGCTGATCTTATGAGTATCTGCTAAACCAAACTTACTATAATTTTGAAAATTTGGTGACAGGGTAATGATGTTAGGGCTAACTCATCTAAAATATTTTCACGTTCGTAGCACTTCCGGTTATACCGGAAGTCGGTACTTAGTCGCTTATTTTAATTGGAACACCCCGGATATTAATAGATTTTTGGATTCTATGTCGAATTTTAAGGTAAGTTTGTTAAACAAACTAGATACGAAATTTCAGTCGTTTAAAAAAAACATTTTTCTAAAAAAATTGACAGATGCGGTCTTAGTAATAACTCGTTAATTGTTCTGTTCCTGTCAAACAATTTGAATAAAACTTTGAGGTGTTGTAGGCAAAGGTTTATTGCAACAGTCTGCAAAAATTGACATTTGTATTTTTCATAAAAATAAAATTATGAATGTCTAAACTTGACTAACAAAAAATGCAAGTTACTCAAAAAAAAAAACAAATGGAAACCTCTATTTTTTATTACTCAGATCGATTTAACGTCAAAAATTAAGGTAAGTTTGTTTAAAACATTATTTGCCTAAACGTAACAGTTTTATACTTATTATAAAAACAGTCCCAATTTTAAAATTTGTGATAAAAATGAGCTACATACTTAAATCTAGTATTCCTTGTTCGTGGTCACCATGGAAACCAAATAATAGAGAATTGAAACAAAGAAATATATTTGAATAAGTTACTGCAAAAAATGATAAAAATTGATAATTTTGTGATTCAAAAGTCATTTTTGCCAAATAGAAATTTTCTAAGTCATTTTTTTCAAATTCGATATTACAACATAAGTGTAAAAATTTAATACTTTATGAGTAAATCGAAAAAAACTACTTTTTACTGCGGAGGTAATACATACTTATCAGCGCATCATTGCACGATAAAGATGCTTATTTTTTTTCTTTTGTAGTCAATAATTTAATAAAATTCTTGACAGTTTGTGTTTTTCTTGATGAAATGGCTCGACTTGAATATTCTAATACAGATTATTTGAATTTAATTTTAATTCACGGAGAATGTCATAGAGTTGTAAGACGAACAGTAAGAAGGTTTATCGCACGCTATCCTGAGCGCCCCCGACCATCAGCAGACACAATAAGACGTGTGGTTCAAAATTTGGACCAGTTTGGCACATTTAAACACTTTGCGCCTCGCAAAAAAACTGCTATTGTTAACGAACAGAATGAAGTTATAACTTTAGGATATTTCCGTGCCTATCCTTGTAATTCCATAAACGACGCGAAAACAGAACTATCAGAAGAATTCTTAAGAAACATAAGTTTAGACCATACTGTTTACAATTAGATCAACATTTGAAAAAAGCGGATTTCTTGAAACGTATCGAATTTTGTGAAACAATTTTGCTCAAAATACAAGAAATTCCTAATGTTTTGACTAATATATGGACGGACGAATCTAAATTTACGAAAAATGGCATATTTAATCGCCGAAACTCGCATTACTGGAATAACGAAAATTGCAATCCAATTCGTGAATGCCATTTTCAGGAAATTTGGAATTTTAACGTATTTCGTGCTATTCGGAATAATGAAATCTTTGACGTGTATTTTTACAACGAAAATTTGAGAGGTTTAAAATAGTTGATTGTTGCGATTTATGATTACAAATTAAATTTCTAGGAGAAAACTATCTTGAGATATTAAACACTCGAATTCAACCCCGATTAAATCTAGAAAGGGAAAATTTATGGTACCAACAAAACGGTGCACCCCTTCACAACACCAACGCTGTTTCCATGAAACTTTATGAAATTTTTGAAGATCGTTGATTTGCCAATAATGGTCCCTTTCCATGGCCACCTAGGTCACCTGCTCTTACGCCAATTGATTTTTATCTTTGGGGTCGAATTAAAAATATTGTTTATGCTACACCACTAACGACTAAAGAAGATTGCATTGCAAGAGTGCAAAATGCCTTCAATTCTCTTTCTCCACAAGAAATTCAAAGGGCTACAAATGAAGCCGTTATAAGACGGGTTCAACAATGTCTTGCGTCTAACGGGCAACATTTTGAACATTTATTGTAAATTAATTTACGTTTGATCACGAGCAAGAAATAACTAGATAAGCGACTTTATCGTGTAAGAATGCACTGATGAGTATGTAGTTACTGCCTCCGCAGTAAAAAATAGTTTTTTTCGATTTACTCATAAAGTATTAAATTTTTACACTTATGTTGTGTATCGAATTTGAAAAAAATGACAGAAAATTTCTATTTGGCAAAAATGACTTTTGAATCACAAAATTATCAATTTTTATAATTTTTTCAGTAACTTTTCAAATGTTTTCTTTATTTCAATTCTCAATTATTTGGTTTCCATGGTGACCACGAACAAGGAATACTAGATTTAAGTATGTAGCTCATTTTTACCACAAATTTTAAAATTGGGACTTTTTTGATAATAAGTATGAAACTGTTACGTTTAGGCAAATAAAGTTTTAAACCTTAATTTTTGACGTTAAATCGATCTAAGTAATAAAAAATAGGGGTTTCTATTTGATTTTTTTGGGTAACTTGGATTTTCTGATAGTCAAGTTTAGACATTCATAATTTTATTTTTATGAAAAACACAAATGTCATTTTTTGCAAACTGTTGCAATAAACCTTTGCCTACAACACCTCAAAGTTTTATTCAAATTGTTTGACAGGAACAGAACAATTAACGAGTTATTACTAAGACCGCATCTGTCAATTTTTTTGAAAATGTTTTTTTAAACGACTGAAATTTCGTATCTAGTTTATTTAGCAAACTTACCTTAAAATTCGACATAGAATTCAAAAATGTATTAATATACGGGATGTTCCATTTAAAATAAGCGAATAAGTACCGACTTCCGGTATAACCAAAGTGGTACGAAGGTGAAAATATTTTAGATGAGTTAGCCCTAACATCATTACCCTGTCACCAAATTTTCAAAATTATAGTAAGTTTGGTTTAGCAGATACTCATAGGATCAGCTTCCAAAGGCGGACCCTGTATTTATATATATATATATATATATATATATATATATATATATATATATATATATATATATCGGTGTCCTGAGCGTCACAGGAACGAAGATTGTTCGCTGTTGATTTTTCATTAAAATCATTTATACAAAAGTTATATGTCTCCAATATGTGTACAACTTAAAAAATATTTAAGCACCTACAGGGTGATTCGTAAAAAGTAGGGAGGGTATCAACTGTTTTATGTATATCATTACATTTTTGGATTGCCTAATGAACAAGATTTTCAACGATGTATACATTTGTACATATAAAGTGCAACGTTGCCAAGTTATTTAACAAAAATGTATTTTTTTCCTGAATGTTAGGTTAGAAATAAAAATTAATTCTTGGTTTATTATCTAAGTTGAGACAAATTAGTTCGGGGATATAATTAAGCTAGGTATAGGCTTTAAAAAGATGTAAACGTTTTATTCATATATTGAATAGGAGAGAGAAGGCTCTGTGTGAAACTTTAGCGTGTTCAACGTACACCAATTCTCTTATTTCTAATGGAACACGCTGTATATTTTGAAATCAATGTATTTAGATAAAAGTTAGGTCTTTAAGAGTACTATTCGCCCATATCAAAATATACAGAGTGTTCCATTTGAAATAAGAGAATTGATGTACGTTGAACATGCTAAAGTTTCACACGGACTTTCTCTATTCAATATATCTATAAAACGTTTACATCTTTTCAAAAATATACAGTTATATGAACTATAGCAACTTAGATAATAAACCAAAAATTATTTATTGCTAATCGTACATTCAGGAAAAATACATTTTGTTAAATAAGCAAGCATTTTATGTGACAAATGTATATCGTTAAAATCTTATTCATTAGCTAACCAAAATGATGATCTATGTTCCATTTAAAATAAAATAGTTGATTACTTTACGAATCACATGCTAAAATTTAAGTTGATTTAACATAAATTTGTATTAATGATTAATAAATCAACAGCAACTAATCTTCCGTCGTGTGACGCTTTGGACACTATATATATATATATATATATATATATATATATATATATATATATATATATATATATATTACTTATAGTTTATAGGTTATAAGCAGATTCAATGTCAACAGTTTAAAAGTTTAAATTGAGTTGCTGAAAACAATTTATTAAATTAATTAATTAATATGTCGTAACAGTAGGAATCTTACAGCTATCATATATATATATATATATATATCAATATATATATATATATATATATATATATATATATATATATATATATATATATATTGTAACGTTCCCCAGGTACCCTATCTTGAAAAGTGTAATTTCAACTGATTCGCAATAATGCAAATCTAAGAACAAAACAATCGCTATGTGATGTATATAATGTTACTATTACTCAAATTAGTTGCTTGCCTTACTTTGACTTTCCTGGCAATAATTAAAACATTAGAATTTATTTATTAAAACGTTAGAATTTATTTACAAGTCTAATATTAAATTACTCGCAAACCTCAAATCTGATCAAACGAATTGGCCGTCTAGTGGTAGGGACGTGGTGCTATTTGAATTAGATAGGCAGGATGAGGTAAGTGTTGCATCATGTGGGGCAGGTAAAAAAAATAAAACTACTCAAATTAAAATTAACGAGTTTTGCGCAATGGTGGTTTAGCCCGTTAATGTACTATTGTGGGAAAGAACCACCAATAAAACCCACTTTATTTAAGTAATTGTGCAAGTACATTAATAAATCAAATAACACAAAAAAAAACAATGAAAGGGTTAAATATATAACAAAACACCATTAGATCAGGTTAAAGCGTGTACAAAATTATAACATTAAGAGAAAAATGAATAAAAATCCGTTTAGTTACACCTAAACACAATAAAAAAAAGCCATGTGGTCACACGCACAATTGTGTCATAAAAAATCAGGATAAAAATCGTAATACCAAACATGCGACCCTTTAAAACAAATCATGCCGGTCTTTAAGTAAATAAGCAAATAAAACAATAACGCAAGTTACGGTACATACAAAATACAACGACAGTAAAATTGCAAAGGTGATAATAAGGTAAAGGCAAGGACAAAAGAAAATAGGCAAGGAATTTACACGTACACAGTTATTTAGTGGCTACTAAAGCACAAAATACTTACGTACAGTTACAATAAATTACATATAAAGAGAAATTAGTTTACAGGCAAACAATTCTGCTTAACAAACTGACACCAAACAAAAACTCATTAAAACAAAGCCTTACAAGCGTAAGTTATAAGTAGATCATAACATCGTGACCGATGTATAAGTTTGAGTGCATTAGAAAAATACAGCGCCCCTTTCTCAGGTTATACATTCATCTACACAACAATAAAAACAATAAAATTAAGATTCGAGGTGTTTAATGGTTATCTGGAACCGGAAGCAACCGGGAGCTTTAGAGTAATCAACGAGCACAAGCAAGGTCAAGTTTTTATTCTCAGTTACCAAAATGACATCAACAAAAACGTTCAAGAGTGCTGTAGCACAACTGTATTTCTGTCTGAAACCAGCGTAGAAGATGGAACTTTACCTATAGGGATTACATTAGACTGCTGCCAACCTCGCGGAAAGAAAGATTTAGTAAAACATTAACAAGTTTATGGCGTGAGTTATGATATTTAATAGATGTGGCATACAAGTTGAATGTTAAATGTTGTATTCTTTTATTTATTCTGTTACAACGATATGAACACACATATTTATGTTTACAGTATAAATTGAATCATTTAATCGAACAAAACTGATCAGTACTTTGTTTCTTATTAAATTAGGTTCATAATTCAAGTCTTTCAAGTATCAAAGAAGACGTACATCAGATAATAACGTAGTTGTATCCCATTGTAATGTGGTTGTTACAAGATGGAGCTCCGGTACATCACACTAGATTAGTTCATAATCATCTTAATACCCATTTTCCTGGAAGATGGGTGGGAAGAGGAGGACCCATTGCATGGCCAGCTCGTTCACCAGAGTTAAGTAAAATTGACTTCTTCAAGTGGGGTTATGTGAAAAACCGTGTGTATGAAATACCTCCAACCATACAAGATGAATAGAATAGAATACGAGAAGCATCCAGAGTATTAATGTCGAAATGTTAAGAAATGTCAGTCGAGAATTTGAAGATCGACTGCAATGATGTATTGATGTTTTCGGTGGACATTTTGAACATTTATTATGAAATTAATTAATTTTATAAGAATTTTGTCTTAATAACCGATGTTTTTTTACTTTTTTATAATAATTTGTCACACTTTTATTTGTTCACGGCTAACTTGTTATAATAGAAATTAAAAAAAAATCTCTTTCTGTTATTGAATAATAAATAAAAGAACATAAAGTGTATTTTCTTTTTTTAAAATAAAATACAGGGTGATTCATTGAAAAAAATTGACAAAATCATGTGTTCGAGTTTTGGATCGCTCTATATTCAGTTGGCACAATAATAAAGAAATAGCACTTTCTCGTAACACTGTACCAATGTCAAAAAGTTATGCCTGGAAAAATTATTGTTAGGTTGTTCTGCCTAGGGTATACAGTAGGTTGAAATGAGAATGATTTTCGTTTATAATTGACCATAACTTTTGAAATACCCTGTATAACGTAATGAAACCCAATATTGGAAGTATGGGGGAGATGAACTTAATCTAAATTTGAAATAATATATAATGTGTCCTATTTAAAAAAAAGTACACCCTCTAATACGAAAATGATTTCATAATGTGAAGTTTGAAGTTGCCTATAAATGTTGTAAATAACTTTTTTTTTTATATCTCCTTTAATAACCGATATATCGTACTTCGACACACTCATATATATATATATATATATATATATATATATATATATATATATATATATATACAGGGTGTTTCAAAAAACGTTCCATTAATTTCTAGGGTAAATAGAATATTAAAAATAACGTTAGTTTGGTTAATAAACATGTGTCCGAAAATGCCTCTTTAAGAAGATACGGCCCTGTAAAAGTGTCCCCAACAATCCTTTTTTTTAGTATCTTTGAAACGGTTTGAGATACCTAAATGAAATTTAGACCACAAATACCTTTGATTAGGTCATAAAAGATAGTGTTGACAAAATTTTAATATTTTGTATGGGAGGGTCGCTAAAGGGGGGGTGCCACTTATTTTGCCCCCAAACTTTTTTTTTCTGGGATATTTTTAATTTTTTGGGCAAAATTTGTAAATTATTTGGTTTTAATTGTACGACGTTAATACAGAACACACTAAGGAAACAATTAAAAAATAAACAATGAATAACACAAAACAAACAGAAAAAAAAATTGAGTAAATAGGTACGGGTTTTTACATTAAATGTTCGAAATGCACACTATTATCACGAATACATAATCGTAAACGTTCTTCTAGTGGAAACATAATCCTTTAGAGTGGCCGTCGTCCTTGAATTAACATTCTTAAATTATTTTCAACTCTCGCTTGAAGTTCTTCAATGTAATTTATTCGCTTGAATATACTTTTTTTAAACTAAACTCCACACATCAAAATCCAAGGGATTTAGGTCAGGATGCCTTGGTGGCCAGTGGATAGGAGCATCAGCAACTCGACCAATCCAACGATTTGGAAAATGTTCGTTGAGCCATCTTCTAGCTTGTCTACTGAAATGAGGTGGAGCACCATAATGCATAAAAACCATATTTATTCGTAGATCAAGAGGCAAATCTAGCAAAATATGGTATGCAACGAGGCAGCTGCCTATTAAAGCAGGCCATACATTCAACTTTTCAACTTAAAATTATGTTGGTAATGCGTTACACGTTTAACCTTTGGATTTTCCTCTGCGCAGAAGTGAATGTTATGACTATTAAGCATACCTTGTCTAGTAAAAGTCGATTCTTCGGTGAAAAGAATATTTTGTAAAAAATCAGGGTTCTGTTTCATTCTTTCTTGTAATAATTCTCAAAAGTCTCTTTTCAAAAAAAAATCTTCAGGCAGTAATTCTTGTACTTGCCTGTAGTGAAATGGGAGCAATAATTGTTCTTTTAATACACGATGTACACTAGAAACACTTGCGTTACTTGCCCTTGTCACATTTCTTACACTTATCGTAGGATCCGCAACAACTAGATTTAAAATATATTCTTCCGTTTGAAGAATTTTTGCCACTCGTGGTCTACCAGAGTTTGCTTTTTTGGTTTAAAGGTTCCAGTCTTACGGCACCGCCTCACTAAATCCAAAAATGTTTTTGAATCCGGAACACTTCTTCGGCGTATCTTCTTTTCACTGTTTTAACATTTCCATCACGTTTCCCTAATGTTAACAACATATCGGTATAGTCGCTATTAGTGTACACATTCATTTTCAAAGTTTTTAAAAGCGCTATTACTTTTAAAAAACTCAAAACTGTCAACAACAATGTGGCAAACGAATCTGTCAAACAAAAAAAATCGCGAGTCTGCAGTCTAAGCCTACTTAATTTAAGTAAATAAAATGAACTCAATAGTTCTTTTATTTTGTTATTTTAGGTAAAACATGCTAAAACCTCAAATAACTCTAAAACCAGTAATTTTTTGATTTTTAACAAGATAGTACCTTTTTTGTGGCAAATTGTTTAAAAAACATTATTTTTGCCCAAAAGATTAAAAATATCCCCATAAAAAAGGTTTGGGGGCAAACCCCCATTCGCGACACTCCTGTACAAAATATTAAAAATTTGTCAACACTATCTTTTATGACCTAATCAAAGGTATTTGTGATCTAAATTTCCTTTAGGTATCTTAAACCATTTCAGAGATAATAAAGATAAGGATTTTTTAGTCTACCTTTATACGGCCGTATCTTCTTAAGGAGGCATTTTCCGACACATGTTTATTAACCAAACTAACGTTATTTTTTAATATTCTATTTACTCTAGCAATTAGCAGAACGTTTTTTGAAACACCCAGTATAAAAGAGATTTCATTAACAATACCATTCACCTGTTCAGAATCACGACTTCTACAGTCGGTATCTTGAGCTTCTTTAATTCCATAAACAATCACATTGCATTAGTTAACAACGAATTAGACATCACGTTTCAGAAAATACAGCTCGAGCAACAATCTAACAACAGAGAAACCATTCAAAATCGAGTGAATGAACAAAACTGATAGGTTAGGCACAACTACCAGAAACAAACATTTAAAGACCAAGGCAATGCACAAGGAAATACAGCAGTAGAAACTAGAAAAGAAACCGAAGAATACAGCAGTAGATCAATCCAGGTGCATCTAGGCGAACTAAACCTAACTTCTCTAACCTAGAAAGGAGAGCGCTCATTTTCGTTAAGAATGGCCCATCGATCAAGTTTCTACCGACAGACAAAGGAAACGCGACTATGATAATGGTTATGGAGACCTGCAACAGTAAGATCCAACAACTACTGGAAGGGGGCCAGTACAAACAAATACCAAACCCCACACCATCAATCGAAATACGGATATACCCGACGTTGGGAAAACATAAGGGGGATTTTCCGATTACCAGAGAACTAAACTCATCCCACACTACAACAAACTTCTGTACGTGTACAGCCTGCCAAATATCAACAACGAAGGAATTCTTCTGAAACCAATTGTGAGCTCGAGAAATTGTCCTTGTCATCTATTAGCATACTATATGCTAGGCATAACCACACCCTTATCGGAAAAAAACCGAGTAGATGGCTAAAACGCTTGAAGAAATGACTACCCCGACCTAATACCTAACCTAAACAGGAAACTAGTAACCGAAAAGGAAGAACCTAAATTTACAGCGGTATCACCATACATACCTGGTACCTTGGACAAAATACACAGGATAAACAGCAAATACAAGATACGCACTGCCTTCAAATCGACAAGAACGCTCAGGGGAATACTACCCAAAACCAAATCACACAATGAAGACCAGGATTGCAAAAATTGTGTATGCGCCATACCGTGCGAATGCTGCAAATCATGCATAGAAGAGAGCAGTATACCACTCAATGTGAGAATTCAGAAACACATGAACAACATCCGCAAAGGCGAAACAAAAAGATCAAGAATGGCCGAACGTGTCTGAAATGAACACCACCGAATCCAATGGGATAACATGCAGATAGTGGCAATAGACGATAGTACAATTTGCACATCGCACTGGCAGAAAATGATACTTTAAAATCAAGTATTCTACGAAACATAAGTGACGTCTAATAACAATTGAACTGTTTTAATGACATTTGTTTAACACGTCATTTTTCTAAAGTTTTTCATATTTATGTCCGGAATATGGTAAACTATTCAAATTCTGAATTGACAGAAATAATTTTGGTGTTGGGAGAATGTTCGGGAAATACTGCTGCCACTGTAAGACGTTATAGAGAAAAGTTTCTGAATAGAAATATCCCCAATGCCAAAACCGTTTTAAGTGCTGAACAACGATCGAGAGAAACCGGTTGTCTTCGGAAAAGAAACATAGATGCTGGTCGTCGTAGAGAAACAAAAACTGTTCCCGTTGAACAACAAACTCTAGACTCGGTAATGAACGATCCCACGATAAGTACACGTAAGTTAGTATTAAGATCCCACGATAAGTACACGTAAGTTAGGATTAAGAATGAACATTTCCCATCAAAGTGCTTTAAGAGTTCTGCATGAACAGTTGCACATATACCACTATCGGCAAGTACAGCAGTTGCTACCTGACGACAATGTCACTCAGATTGGATTTTTGTGAAGTGGTGCACGACAAAATGTAAAATGACCAAAATTTTTTTTACGAACTAAGCCACATTCACAAGGCAAGGTATGTTTAATTCTAGAAATGTGCATTTCTGGGCTTAGGAAAATCCCAGGGCTACCATAGAAACTCATTTTCCAAAATACTTTTAAAATAAATGTGTGGGCAGCAACTTTAGGAAATCGTTTTATGGGATACCACATTTTTTCTGGAAATTTAAATGGAAACGTGTATTACGATTTTCTGTGGTATTGTTCCCTAATAAATGGATTGGTCGAGGCGTAGATGCACCAATTAAATGACCTCCTCGGAGTTGTGATCTGAATCCACTGGATTTTACTGTATGGAATTATTTGAAATCAAAAGTGTATAACACTCCAATTTATACATTAAATGAGTTGAGAGACAAAATCGGGCCAGAATTTACAAACTTACAAAACAATGCAGTGGTATTAAATGGAATAATACGTTCATTAACAAAAAGAATTAGATTGAGTAGAGAACAAAATGGAGGACATTTTGAACATTGTCTATAAAACATTATTCTGGTGACTAATTAAAATTTAAATTATTATTCTAAGATTCTTTTGAAAGCTGTAACTTTTCTTTAAATTTTATTAAAGTATTGTTTATAATAGAAGCTTCTCTTCCTAAGCCTACTTCACTTATTAAAGGACTTAGTTACGATTACATAAAAATGCACTTTTACTTTCACTTAAAATTACTCAAAAATGGTAATAATTATCCAGGTGTAACAAGAGTACCTTTTTGGCGTAGAATAGTTTGGAGAATCAGTTTTTAAAGAATTTTGTTTAAATAATTGCAAATTAAAAAAATGACGTAATAACTCATACGTACCACACAAAGCTATCCCTTAATCGTAAGGGAAAGAATAACTGTTACACCCCTAAAATATGAACCCGTTATTCAAAAGCGCCTGGAAGATATTAAAAAAATGGTTTTCATTTCACCCCTTTACAGGGAGATCCTTATTATTCAGTTAAGGAACAAAGTGTATATAAAGAAGTACCTTTATTTTTTAACGTACTATCAGCTCTAACAATTACGGTATATAATTTTGGACCACCTTGTATATTAAACTACTTTCCTGCGGTTTTGCAGTTTATCGCGCAGGTGTATTGTGCCTAAGCTCTTCGCGTATTGTTGGAATCCATATGGGTTTCATTTCTACACTACCTTGACCTATCGGATTTTCTGCCAGTGCGATGTGCAAATTGTACTATCGTCTATTGCCACTATCTATATGTTATCCCATTGGATTCGGTGGTGTTCATTCCAGACACGTTCGTTAAGGAACAAAGTGTATATAAAGAGGTACCTTTATTTTTAACGTACTATCAGCTCTAACAATTACGGTATATAATTTTGGACCACTTTGTATATATATATATATATATATATACAGGGTGTCCACAAACTCTTTCACAAAAGAAAACTGCAGATTCTAGGAACTGATTTTATGTGCGATTTAACGTAAATTACCTTAATATAAAAATACTTCCTAAGAGAGCTGGGGTTCTTGGAAGATGGCGCCCTAACGTCGGTTTAATTCAAATATCTTCAAAATGGTTTCCCTTTAAATGATAGCGTTCTGTAGATTTATTTAGTGGAATATTCCGAATCGTATGGTGTGAATATGATTTTTTAGTTATACTCATAAGCGCCTCGTGTGAGCGGGGCATTGGCCATTGTTATTCATGTTTTTTGTTTTTCAAAATTTCACAATTTTAACATAAAATTTAAACAATTTTGCTTTTTTCATAAAAGAATGATACTCTTGTTTGAAGTCGCTACGGCGCACCATTTTCGAAATAAGTCGATTTGAACTTTTCATGTGTTAACCATACTTTTATAAAATTAACTAACGAATTCATTTACAATTATGAAAGATGGCTATGGAAAATAACTAGTATTACAGATACTAGTTGAGGTTAAAGTGTTAAATAAGTTTTAAGTGAAATATTCTTTATTGTTTAGTTACATTACCGTAAATACAAAAAATTGAATACCAAGACCAAGACCAAGATTTTTTTTCTAATATTTTGTTTTTTGATGAAGCCGCTTTTACAAAAGATGGGATTATTGTATTGTTTATAATATAAGCTTCTATTCCTAAGCCTACTTCATTTATTAAAGGAATTGGTTACGATTACATAAAAATGCACTTTTACTTTCACTTAAAATTACCCGAAAAGGGTAATAATTATCGAAGTGTAACAAGAGTACCTTTTTTCGTAGAATAGTCTGGAGAATCAGTTTTTAAAGAATTTTGTTTAAATAATTGCAAATTAAAAAAAATAACTTATGACTCATACGTACCACACAAAACTATTCCCTAATCGTAACGGAAAGAATAACCGTTACACCCCTAAAATATGAACTCGTTATTCGAAAGCGTCTAGAAGATATTAAAAAAATGGTTTTCATTTCACCCCTTTACAGGGTTGTATCATCCTTATTATTAAGTTAAGGAGTAAAGTGTATATACAGAGGTACTTTTATTTTTTAACGTACTATCAGCTCTAACAATTACGGTATATGATTTTGGACCACCTTGTGCATATATATATATATATATATATATATATATATATATATATATATATATATATATATATATGTATATAGGGTGTCCACAAACTCTTTCACAAAAGAAAACTGCAGATTCTAGGAACTGATTTTATGTGCGATTTAACGTAAATTACCGTAATACAAAAATGCTTCCTAAGAGAGCTGAGGCCCTTGGAAGATGGCGCCCTAACAGCGGTTTAATTCAAATATCTTCAAAATGGTTTCCCTTTAAATGATAGCGTTCTGTACATATATTTAGTGGAATATGCCCAATCGTATGGCGTGAATATGATTTTTTAGTTGTACTCATAAGCGGCTCGTGTGAGCGGGGCATTGGACATTGTTATTCATAAGTTTTTTGTTTTTCAAAATTTCACAATTTTAACATAAAATTTAAACAATTTTGATTTTTTCATAAAAGAATGATACTCTTGTCTGAAGTCGCTACGGCGCACCATTTTCAAAATAAATCGATTTGAACTTTTCATGTGTTAATCATACTTTTATAAAATTAACTAACGAATTCATTTACAATTATGAAAGATAGCTATGGAAAATAAAGAAAATAACAATTGCGTGAACATCAAAATAACTAGTATTACAGATACTAGTGTTAAATAAGTTTTAAGTAAAAGATTTTTTATTGTTTAGTTATATTACCGTAAACACAAAAAATTGAATACCAAGACCTAGACCAAGATTTTTTTCTAATATTTTGTTTTGTGATGAAGCCGCTTTTACAAAAGATGGGATTTTTAATATGCACAATGCACACTATTACTCCTATGTTGATGAAAACCCTCATGCGATAAGGAAAAGTACACATCAAGAAAGGTTTAGCATTAATGTATGGATAGATGTTCTTTGTGATAATTTGCGTGGACCTGTAGAATTGCCTAATCTTGCGATTTTTGTGTTTAGGGATATCTAAAATCACTATAATAATAATTTAAAATAGGCGAGTTTAGAATAACAACACGGGAAGTTATAACCGCTAGCCTATTAATAATCAATGTATTAAAGATCTAGGTAATCTTTTTTAAAATAAGATTAGTTGACTTTAAAATACGTTTACCTAACTGTTTTTTATAAACTCTTAACTGTAATTATTAACGAAAAGTTTAAATTTGTATAGAACATAAATAAAAATATACCATTTCAAACCTAAACGATAAGTATCTCAATAATTGTCATCTAAGAACAGATATTGTTCATCATTTGTTTAAAATATTTTTTGATAGTACCAAACGAGCGACATCTGTTGATTAATGGCCGAAGCGATAATGAAAGCTGCATTAAAGCAAACCCTAATGCTTTTTTTGTTTTTAATAAAGAAAGTGTACGTTCTGAGAATGATGAAATTAGTATTAAATTGTGTTTCTTGACATTTCTGACATTCCCATATGTAATTAATATACAAAAGCAAAAATATAAAAAGGTTAAGACACGCATTTTATATTTTTAGCTACGCTTTGCACAGGTTTATTTTATTAATTAAATGAATTAAGACTCACGCAAAATAATAGAAAATTAATTATACACCACCGTGCGTTAAAATAAATGCAACTTTTATTCTAGTTTATACGCCCCAATTGCAATCAAACTCAAAATTAAATATTTATTATAATTATGTATTTCCAATCTCTAAAATAATATTATAGTGAAAGTTTAAATAAAAATCTTCAATGTAATTATGAAACATAATCAAGAATGCATTAAATTAATGAAAATTTCACAAAAGCAATTCTGTTTCGGTTAATAATTATTAACTAATCAAAGATTCAAATATCAATTTTCTTTCATTTTTTCCAGATAGCCTTTGTTCGTGGTCGCTTATGGTAAAGTGAGTGCCGGTTTTGTTTAACGAGTGATGAGGAATAAAATTGAAAAAATTAAGAGTAAATAAAATTAGAAGAAATGTGGTCATCTGATGAAGATAATCAACTGCAATCTCATCATCGAGCTGGAAAGACTTATGAGGCGGAGTTACAATTACGATTTTTATCACCAGGTGCCTTTACGATATTACCACCCGATATACAGGGAGTTCAACCGGATTCACCCCAAATTATAAATAATTACAGGTAAGTATTTATATCCAAATTTTTTAATCATGTGAATTAATACTCTGTTTTGAGATTTAAGAATCAAAGTTCTACATAAAGTCTATTTTGCCCAAAACGTAATTATTTACGCTGTTATACATTTTTCACGTGCTTAATATAATTTTTTTGAGAAATGAGTTAAGATATCGTTCTCATTAGTTGATAATAGCGTATCTATAAAGCAAAATTACAAAATATGTTCCTATGTGGTAATTCCAGCAATACATGTTGAGTGACCACTCATCATGTCCGTGAGAGACGCAAAAGTAATTCGCGGATCCGAGTGTGGATCGGCCCACATTTTGGTTGTATCGATATTGTGTTTAGGGCAAAAGTGGGGGTGGAGAAGGAAAGCAAACGTAGTGCGAACGTCCAGAATAAGATAAGCTTGAAAAACTGTGTTGTCAATTGTTCCATGAAGATATGTGAAAGAGCGTGGTGAAATGAATCGGTAAAAAGGCAGTATGTAAGAAAAAAAATGTGTACATGCAATGATTGCTGCAAAAAATGAGACTGAGAAAAAGAGATTGTATGAGGTGTACAGGTTAAGAAGCGAAGAAGAGTAGTGATAATAAGTAATGGCTGTGGAAGGAGAGAAAATGCTGAATGATTTTGAGGGAAACGAAAGACTCCTCTGGAAATGGGTCAAAAATATAAAACGTGGCCCAAAACAGAAGGCTGCAGGAGTGATGAATACGAGCAACGAAATAGTATGGGACGATTGTGAAGTGAGGAATATTTCGGAAAGCTGTACAGTACTGTGGAAAGTAAAACTGAAGGGTTAAATGAGGAGAATGCAGAAGGAATGGTGAATGAAACTGAGAACGACATTGGGATAAATGAGGAAGAGAAAAAGGTAATAACGTAGAAAAACGGTAAAGGAGCAGGCGTACATGAAATCATTGATAAAATGATAAAGTATGGAGCTGCAACGCCTATACGAAGCTTGTTTGAATTATTCAAAGTATGTCTTAAGTGTGGAAATGTGCCAAGGCATTGGAAGAGCGCGATTATTGTAACACTGTATAAGGATAAGGGAACAAGAGTTATTGTTAGAACTACAGAGGAATAAGCTTGCTCAGTGTACCTGGTAAAGTATTTGGAAGAGTACTAATCGATAGAGTACGAGAAACTACACAGACTAAGATTTGGGATGTGGAGGGTGGCTTCGTGTCAGGAAGAGGTTGTGTTGATCACCTGCTATCCAGCAGCTGATCGAAAAGTGTTTAAGTTTAAAAGGAAGCTGTACTGGGCGTTTGTAGATCTGGAGAAAGCACATGGCAGAGTGAATAGGGAGAAGCTGTGTGAAATATTAAATGAATATGGCGTAAATAAAGGTCTAATAAACGGAATAAGGGCAGTATACAACAGTAGCCGAGTATGTGTTAGGGTGAGAGGAGGTTGTATACATGGATAAATGTGTTAGTCAAGCATGTACCGATACAAATGGTGCAATGGTTGGTGACGTAAATGTACGAGTTCTGGTGTATGCAGATGACACAGTCTTATTAAGTGACAGTGGGCATTGACAAGGGGTCAATGCTGGAAGGAAAGCATGAGCCTAGCTGAGAAACGAGCAATCTATAATGGCGTGTTTGCACCGTCAGTACTGTATGGAAGTACTGTATGTCAAAAGAAGCACGAAAGAAAAATAAATGCCGTGGGTATGAAATTCTTGAGAAGCGCATGTGGTAAAACGAGAAGGGATAAGATAAAGAATGAGTTTATAATGCGGAGTGTGCTAAGGAAAAGACGATGATGGATAGATACAAAAGTGGTACATTACGTTGGTTTGGTTACATTGAAGGAATGAGCAACGCAAGATTAACTAAGCAAATATATGTGAGTGATCTTCGAGGTAAGGGTGGGCCTGGTAGGCCGCGTGAAACTTGTCTCAACCTTATAAAATGTATGATACAAGAAAGAATGTTTTAAAATAAAAGGACATGTCAGAGACAATGTATGAATCTTGCGGAAGCTAGGGAGGTATGCAGACATAGGAAAGCATGGAGAAAGATTGTGAATGAAAAATAAATAAGAGGCAGGGATTGTTTTGCCGACCCGCGTGGAAATCGCGTGAAGGTTATGGGTTAAATAATATTGATACGTATACATATATACATATACATATACATATAATATATATACATATACATATACATATACATATACATATACTATATATACATATACATATAATATACATATACATATACATATACATATACATATACATATACATATACATATACATATACATATACATATACATATACATATACATATACATATACATATACATATACATATACATATACATATACATGTACATTACATAAACATATACATATACATATACATATAATATATATAAATATACTATACATATACATATACATATACATATACATATACACACTACACATACACACTACACACATACACATACACATACACATCACACACACATACACACACACACACTACACATACACATACACATACACACACATACACATACACATACACATACACATACACATACACATACACATACACACACATACAACACACACACATACACAACACATACACATACACATACACACACATACACTACACATACAACACTACACATACACACACACACACACACACACACTACACATACACATACACATACACATACACATACACATACACATACACATACACATACACATACACATACATATACATATACATATCGTACACCATAAAAGTACTAGCGGATTTATATAGTTACACAATAAAACTACGTACAATGCAAAAATAAAACTAAAATTTTTTGATCTCGTGTTTTGCATGTTCTTTAACACTTCTCTACTCTAAAACAAAAGAAATACTATAATTTTTTTAAGGATTTTCCCTTCTTGTTTAATACATATTTTAATAGTGTTTTAAGATGCACTTTAAGGTGGGTAATGTCTGATCCCTTATATTTAATACAGTCAAAAAAAATTTCTAAATAGTTTTTAATGTTTAACGTTTGCACAATGTTTTGAGTAAGTACGCCATTTTCAATTGTAAATACATATTAAAATAAAGTTTAAAAAGAATTTTATCGAAAAAAAATTAACTCCTTGGTCGGGGTTAGAACTCTCCTTCTTTACATTACCCAGGGCCGCGGCAAACCACTTGTGCGCTCCGGGGCAACGCCACATTTGAGCACCATTGTTTTCACTAAAGGTAATACAAAAATAATAAAGCGCATACTATGAAAAACTGTTACTGGCGAAAATGGCATTAGAATTTAAAGTAACAGATAAGAGAAAGGGGCCAGAAGCTCAGTGGAATAAAGGGGGTGGGCGTGTTATTAATTTTGCGATTAGGATAGCTCGTAATACGTAAGACACAATAGGGAGGGGGAGTCATAAATTAAATGAGTGCCAGTTTGTTTATAATCGACAATATCGAGGTCTAAATGGATATATGCGGATATTCCACAGCAAAATAAAAAACTTACTTACTTTTCGTCGCATAAACCAGGCGAATCAGCAAATTAAAAGCCTTAATCCGGTGTTTCCTGTAAAGCTTCAAAATATTTGCACGCAATCAAAATAAAGCGATATGCTAATAGAACAGCTGATCTGTCATCTACCCTATTTACTTTAATTTTATTTTACGTTAAATCTTATTAGTGAAATTTTACATCTTAAGAGAAATAAAAACAAAACAAAAAATAGCATATAATCTAACAGAGAAAATTCAATTAGATCATAAAGAAAATAAATGAACGTTGCCGCTGTAAGGTCGTGTAAATCAAAAATTACCAAAAAAATAAACAGATCAGTAACATGAAAGTAATCAAAATACATTAATCTTTTAAACTTTGTGAGTAATGATAATGCTGGGAGTAAGGACAGAAATCATATATAATACAATCACTAAATAATACCCTCCGTGTTCATCTATGTATTATGACAATAAAAAAATAAACAATAAGAGCACCGGTACAGTTATTATTGACAAACAAATAAATTTACTTGCGGAAGGAAGTAAAGCACGACCTTTCTTACGTAGAACTCCAAATATTAATTCGGGGTGAAACTTGCAAGGTTCAGAATTCCCAAGATCAGCTATCCTAAATACCTTAATTTAATTACCATCTTACTGGTATAATAATGCCTTAAAAGCATAAATTTGACAAATGTTCGTCATGAGAATACTGGTACAGAGTAATAAGGATTAAAAAAATAGCACACAATGTGTAGTATTACAATAAACCGTTGAATACACTTCGGTCAAATTATTTTAACCATTTGAAGGGTTTCTATACAATATTACGTACAAAAGAAAGCGTATTCTTCCGCCTAAATAAATATAAAAACGGCTTCATTAAAATCGCCAAAAATAAACACAAAAAAGTAATTATCTTAATTCGCACAGAATGGATCAATATAATTTCTTTCTTTCCATCCCACAGCGGCAAAAGCAACACTTGTGCAATTGGCCCTTCGTTAATTGGTCGATGGATACCAATAACTCTTCAATCTCCTTGTGCGAACAAATTATTTTAACCGCCTGAAGGGTTTCTATACAATATTACGCACAAAAGAAAGCATATTCTTCCGCCTAAATAAATATAAAAACGACTTCATTAACATCACCAGAAATAAACACAAAAAAAGTAATTACCTTAATTCGCACAAAATAGATCAATACAATTTCTTTCTTCTTTCCATCTCACAGCGACAAAAGCAATACTCGTGCAATTGACCCTTCGTTAATTGGTCGACGGATACCAATAACTCTTGAATCTCCTTCTGCGAACACGGCCTTGCAGTACCGCTTGGGAAAAACTGCTAATAGGGTACTCCTAGGCGATCTCACAAACTATGCTTAATGGGTCTTACTACTTTAATAACCAAGATACAGGGTGTTTTATCTATTTTGCAAACTTCTTGCTTGGTTCATAACTTTCTAACCACGCTTGATATTTGAGAGGCATATTTTCTTGAAGGTGTCCAATCGATTAATTTATTTACAATACAAGATATCCAGGTCAGGATTAAAAAAATTACAAAACATTCGCACGCAAAAACCAGACCCTGTATATCAGATTTTTCTAAAATGGATTCCTTATTTGGTAAGAGCACGAAAAACGAATTTAGTGATGTACTTTGTATTTTCGGCAAAATGTTTCTTGTAAATGTTTGAGTTCGAATTCTGAAATGGTGTGAATTGTGAGGGCCCAAAATGGAAACTCAATTTTATTATGTGATTTAGTTTTAATGAAGACCATTTATTTATTGATCAAATTTTAACATTTAAGTATTTCTTCATTATTTGGAATAAATAATCTACAAAAAACATTCATCTTAAACAAAGAAGGCATAAAAAACAGATAACTTTAATTAGTGAAGAACGCCAGAAAATTTAAAAAAGTTCTTCCCTGCTATTTACTTCCTCATCGTAAACATTGGATTTTAAAAATCCTCAAACATAATAATCGACAGGATTAAAATCACACCACCTTGAAGAACTGAGGATCACCTCTACCAATCCATCTATTGGAAAAACTGTTGGATAAAAAATTTCTGACTATGCGCCTATAATGTGGTGGAGTACCATCATGTTGAAAGTATATTTCTCCTGTATCGATATTTTTATCAACTAGCAGTACTGGTAAAGTATTTTCCACAAAATCTCAATACACTTCACCGATTAGGCTAGGAGGTAAAATATGTGGTCATATTAACTTATTATCAAATATACCACACCATACATTAACAGAAAGCTTATGCTGCGAGTGGGCCTGCCTTGTGGCAAATTAATTTTTCTCTGCCCAAACGTGTGAGTTCCTCAGATTGTATACCCCGTCTTTCGTGAATTGGGCTTCATCTATGAATACACATATGTTTACATTTCGTGGATTTCGGATCATCCACCTGACAAAATTGATTCTGAGTATTTCGTAGATTTTGGATGATCCACCTGGCAAAATTGATTCTGGGTATTTCATCTCCTGCTACTAACGTTTGTACTTCCTGTACGTGGTAAGGGTGGAGGCGATTTCTTTTAGTATTCGCCAGACAGTGGTATGCGAAATTTGCAAAGCATGACTAGTTCGTCGAGTACTCACTTTTGGATTATTCTCAATTAAGTTGAGAATATTATGTTCCATATTTACGTATTGTATTTTATTACGTCCGTTTAGTGTTACTGTTGGAAATCGACCGTGTCGCCTGAAATAATCATGTACTTTTCCAAATGTTGTATTTCTTGGCGTCCTTCGTTGGAGAAACCGTATTTCACAATCTCCTCTGGCAGCTCTGCTATTACCATCACAAAAACCGTGCTGAATTTATGAGGCACATTGTTAGTTCTTAATGCATAAATAACGTATGAAAACTCAAATAAATCAATTGAAGACCAAAATGGAAGAACATTAGGTATTTTTGACAGTAGTTAATAGTTTAAAACTAATGACAATCACCGTATAATGTAAAACAAAGAAGTCCCGTCATTGCCATAGCCTCCTATGTTTATAATTGCATGTAGATAACAATAAAATTGTGTGAAAAATGTTAATCCGTATTCATTTTACTCCGCTTTCAATAATCTGTAGGTGTTGCTTAAAATTTCTGGCGTTCTTCGTTAATTAAAGATGAATGTTTTTTGTGGATATATATATATATATATATATATATATATATATATATATATATATATATATATATATATACAAATTTAGTGGCGAAAATATTTAAGCCAAAACCAGATGACTTAATAACTGCTTCACCTGGCTTAATATACGCAATAATTTATTTATTTGCTGTCTGAATACCTGTGTACGCGGATGTAGTTTCTTGATGCACAAATCAATTTACCAAACTACAAGAGTAGTAAGGCTAAGTTACATCTATGACAAGAAGTGACGTCACACCAATCAGCGACGTGAGCGAGCACTTAAGCCCCGCCCCCTTGACAAGATCGTGTCGGCGAACCAATGACAGACGAGGGTGTGACCCCGCCCCAGTGACGTCGGGCCAATGGAAAGGAGTATGGGCCCCTCTCCTGATAAGATTAATAAGGAGGTGGCCATCTGCTGACCATTGAGGGACGTGGCGGCTATCTTGAAAAGTTTATCAAGAGGGCTGACCCATCTGTTGACCAATGAGACATGTCGGTCATCTTGGACGTGTACGTTAGCCCCTGATAGCTTCTTCAGAATGGATCCTCGACGTCTTCCTATGGGGATGTTGCATGCTGCGGGGCCATGTAGGTACCTTCTTCGCCGTTGCTGAAGAAGTCTCCGTTGTTGAAGAGACGTCGATGCGGCGTAGAAATATAAACCCTGAAAAAAAATTGTTTGCTCGTCGCGAGAGTCGAACTACAGAAATGTACAGCATCGCCTCTCGGCCACCGAGCTTTGTTATATATGTAATGCAGAAATTTGGATATATATATATATATATATATATGTATATATATATATATATATATATATATATATGTATATATATATATATATATATATATATATATATATATATATATATGTATATATAAATATTTATGCAGACGTCACACAGCGTATAGAAATGTTACGGTTGGAAAATATATAATTAATTAATATAGAAAATCAATAGGTACTGGAAAGAACGCATTTGTCAGTCAACATAATTACTTTGAAGGTAACAGGAAATATAGGTTAATAAATAAATAGCATCGATTATGCTTTTAAATACTAACGTGGTATATGTTTTTGTAACCATTTAGCATCCTTCATACTACGTTCAGCGTATATACGAGGCAGTTCATTGTAATAATAAGTTATTTAGGTATTTACTCTAATTATACACAAGGATTTGCATATTCTGCGTACAGCTTGAAATTTATCTAGTTCTCAAAACGTCAATAGCCTGGCTCGTGATAAGTAAGTACCATATCTTCTTATCAACATTACATCGTAGTACAATTATTTTGGACAACATTTAGTGCCATATGCTGTCTGCATTTTTATATGGAGGAATGGCGCGAAACCTCGAATATTAAAACTGAGCGTCTAATACGTCAAACTCTAAAATCTGACGAATCCAGGAAAGCTATGTTTATAGGTTACGGTATAAAAATTGAATTGTTGTTTATTACCGACGAAGAAAAGCGAATCAGAATAAGCAGAGGAAACATTTCAGTATTATTATAAGAGCAGGCAATCAACCTATTCCTTTCTGCTATGTATGTGATAAATCAGAAGCGGAATTATTAGGAGCTAATCTATATAATGAAGGTCTGAGCGATGAAGAAAGTATATTATCTAGAGGCAAATTTTTCTGTCAAAATCTTAAATTATTTTCAGCATTACGAGGTCATGGTTATAACGTAAAATTTTTAGTTGAAATTGTGTACATCTTCCCAGAAAAATTTTTAAAAGATGTAACTTTCAGCATTAATAGACTATATTTGTAAAAGATATGTAAAAATATACGTACATTATGTAAATCAATATTATAATAGAGACTGATACAGTCTCCACCTAGTGGTACATTTTTAAAAGTAGATTAGAGTTTGATCACGGCTTCATCTGCTGGTATATTTTTTAAAAGTAGATTTAGGTTTTACTATTGGCTGGAACTGATGTTTCGAGACGTGTAGCTTACAGTTTCAGACGCCTACCTTTCGGTTCTAGACGCCTGGCTTCCGGTATGTAACTTTTCCTATAAACAATTTGTAATGTGTGTGAAAAATAAAACGCACATTATGTAAACCAGTATTTTATTAATGGTAATAATAATGTAATTCAATATACAATTTTATCCAGCTTCACATCATAAAATAATGTATTACAGTGTACGTACAATGCTAGTAAATGGATCATACTCGATTAAAATATCATGCAAGATAACGCAATATGCCGAAGTATCGGCGGCGAAGGCCGAAAATGCTTCGACTTCCAATTTCTAATCAATAACTACGTTATGAATACGCCCGTTTTAACGAGTGCATTTAATTACACATATCGGCTGACTCTTAAATTGTTCGTAACTAAGCATAGAAGCTTGTGGCGAATTCTAATATTGATTTCGAAAGTTTAAATACGTAGCTACAAATAATGGCTTAGGGGGAAGTGCGAGAATCTCCAGCTATGGTCGATGAAAGAGTAAGAAAGCATTCGGAGGAATAAGGATGCGCTCTACTCGCAGCCAAATTGAGCTTCGTAATATTAGAAGCAATGTAGATTTTCCTACAAAAAATTTGCAACTGATGTGAAAAATAAAACGCATATTATGTAAAACAGTATTCTATTAGTAATAATAACAATGATAATGTAATTCACTATACAACTTTATCCAGCTTCATAAGTTTTGTTAAAACATCATATAATTGATCAACTTTCCCTGATTGCATCACCACGTTAGTACAAAAACGTTTTACATTTTTTTAAATAAAACTATTCTTTTAATAATGTATCATAAACTGATGTAGTTGTATAAATAAAGTTTTCTTTGCCGAGAATTTAAGTAAACCTTTGTTTGAAATATATTCATACGTTTACTTACACTTACTCCGCAGTATTTTGAGAAAAAAAATGCAACACAGCGTCAGGCTAATTAGCATTACATTGTTGCAGGTTGAGTACTCGATCTATAAAAATATGCTAAAGCGTTTCAAAATTGAAAAACCAGTCTTTTTCATGTGGTTATGGTTTTAAATATCAATAAAAAGCTACCATTCAATTTGAAAATCACTCCTTGTGCATATGATGTGCATAATTAGTTTTTAAAAATGTTTATGTTTTAAATATTAATAAACAGGTGCCATTCAACTGAAAAACAGTATTTGTCATTTTTTAAATAGAAGTAGTAGTAACTTGTACAAAATGTTCACGAGTACTTTTAATATAAAGGTGCTCCATTCAAAGCGCTAGATGTAATGTATTCCTTTTACCCGAGAATTTAAGTTAACCTTGTTTGAAGTAAATTCACACGTTTTACTTTATTTATTTATTTACACCATCACCCCTTTTTGAATTTTTCTCGAGCAGTACAATGAATTACCTCTACCTCGTATATCACACAATCACGCGCACGCACACTCACATGCACACACACGTACACGCACACGCACACGCACTGTAAGAGCTTTTGTGGTGGCAAGCCTATCCTCAAAGAGCACCAATACAAAAATTAAACTCGTTTGGAAATATTTTATTTAATTTAATTATAATTTACGGTATTTACTTTACTTCGGTGTCACTGGGTGATATGCGGATGGCGGCTTCGTTGGTATAGGGGATGAAGCGGATTAAACGGATTCAGGGGCCACCCAAAAATAAGATTCTGTTCAGGTGCCATTTGGAGCAAGTTCTGAGCTTTCTCGGTTTCCAAACGTTGCTTCAGGTGCTACAGTGGAGGAAATATTCAGGGTACGGTGCGGCGATGAAAGATTTTCCTAAAACAGAATTAATTCCTACGGACAGCTAATAGGAAACAGACAAAGGTCACAGGTCCCCTTGATAAATAGGAAAAATCCTTCACCAATGGGTGATGATGAATGAATGACGGCGGTTCAATAAATACGAGGTCTAACTAAACGACAGTGGTTAAAATTTAAATAGACGGTTATCAGTAGCAAAGAAAACGCTTTCAGATTTAATTATAGAGCGAGTATCTCTTTTACCTCATACTCTTAAGAAAAATGATTCAGCTTTGACTGTGCAATAATGCAGTGAGACCGAAAAAGAAAAAGGATCGACCGTGCCACCCACATATATAACTTAAAAGATTTTGCCGGAGGGGGCCTGGGTAACTCCCATTTAACCTATGGTCAGGTGGACACCTCGAGATTTATTTTAATTAAAATTAAATTATTTAATACTTATTTCGATATTCAAGAATTACTAGTTATTCAATAACGGTGCGGTTGACGTAAAATTTTACCACTTTCTACCAAAAAATTCCATATTCTATACAACTGGTTAATTAGTAGTCACGCTTTTATCAATTCATAATCACCAAATTTCGGAAGTCAATTTTATACAATACAGAGCGATTGATACATTCTATTGTTATCTCAAAGTTATTTGCGTAACATTATAGACATTATTACATCCATAACTTTAATTTTTAATTTCGGAAGTGATTTAAGGAACTATAATTACAAAATTAAATTTATTTCTAAACGGTAGTTGCAGATGGCAAAACTATGTTTTAGTATATTTGCGATTGACATGTGTTTCTTTTACATAAACCTTCCCTTCACAAACATAACGGTTCACGGTAAAACTTCCACTATTTAAAATGCAATTCTAAGAGATGAATTAATTAATTTACAAGAACGGTGTTAGTTTTTAATTATTTTCTTAATTTGAGACCCACTTAATTATATTTACAGGGTTTCAAATTCTATTTTTGAAAGCTTTTCTAACTAATCTTAATGTAAAGGGTTTTGAGTGTAATTTTCCATTCAAAATATGTATTCTAATACAAAATAAATTATGGTTCGTCAAACTTTAATTGCTGAACATAAAAAGAAAATTTATATTTACAGTTAACGGTGTAATCTATTAACTGTTTGCTATTTGCTTGTCATGAAAAATACAAGAGCTTTAACATTATTTTTATTTGTCCTTCATTACGCTTTACGGTGTAATTGTCTATAATGCTTAATTTTAATATCTTACCAATATTTGACAGTGAATTATTAATTAGGTCCTGGACTTGATTTCGGGTTTTCTTATAAAATGCAGAACATTTATTGAATTTCAATTTATCGTAGTATAAAACTAACCTTCACGGCACACGCACACGCACACGCACACGCACACGCACACGCACACGCACACGCACACGCACACGCACACGCACACTCACACGCACACGTATACGCACACTCACACGCATACGCACACGCACACGCACGCCCACGCGCACGCGCACGCGTACGTGCACGCGCACGCACACGCACACGCACACGCACACGCACACGCACACGACACACACACACGCACACGCACACACCCACACGCACACGCACACGCACACGTACACGCACACGCACACACACGCACACGCACACACACACACACGCACGCACACTCACACGCACACGCACGCGCACACGCAGGCGCACACGCATACGCACGCGCACGCACACGCACACGCACATGTACTCGCACACGCACACGCACACCCATGCACACGTACAGACGCACACGCAAGCACGCACGCAACCAAGTACGCACGCACGCACACACATACACACCACAGTCACACACATCCAGACATCCAGATATCACGGCCGATTTTTGCGAAACCTGGCCATACGTTGTAAAATGAGCTAGTATGTCGATTTAGCAATAGTGACAAAAAATCGATTGCATAACCTTCTATACCTACATATGTATACGTAGGTTGGAGGGTAATTAGAGAATTGTTAGCACGTCGAGCTGCACACGTGTATTGGAAGGTCCATTGAACGTCCGCTAAACTGCAAAATGTTATGAAAATGTAAACTTTCACCATTAACACTCATAATAAAATACTTATCTTTTTGGGAATTTTTAATGGTGTACTTTAAAAGTACACCATTAAAAATCCCAAAAAGATAAGTATTTTATTATGCACAATTTTATGTTTTGACAAATTAAAAAATGATTTCACCGACTAAATTGTTCTACAAGCGTTTCATGTAAGGTAAGTCAGAAAACAGTAAATTGCTTGAGATCACATTATAGGGGACAAGCGAAACATTAAAATTTATCGGAAGTTAACACAAGAGTAAAATATGAAATAAACTATCTTAACAGAGTCTGAATAAGATAACATTTTGTTTAGTGCAGTAAAAAACACGTATGAAATCATTTAAAGAGAATCAGGTAGCCATTATCAAATGATTAATGTACCTAAATCCAGATATGGACAAGTTGTAAAAATCTATGGACCAGTTACCCAAAAGTTGGTTACATCGAAATTATTTAATCTCGGGATTTAGAAATATGAATAGTGTAAATATTTTTCAACTACGTGAATCTGTTAAAACTGGCTAGTCATATTTTTTTAAGCCGGACTTGAAAGTAAATCTTACTTATGAAATGAAAGAATGCATTTTTTAGAATAATTATGAAACCTCTGTTGTAATACGTTCATAATGAAAACAGGCAACATTGTAAAAACAACAATAATTCATCACTCATTCAAGTTTAACTGATCATTAATATTAATTCACCTAATAAATTCCATTGCCCTTACAGCGTACCGCCCCCTGTTTGAAACGTTATAAATCGATTTATGTTTGAGATTACCATGCTTAAATTCAAAACCAATAATACGACAGTGCAGTTAAGATAGATTTCACTTAATAAGATATAATAATACATTATTAAAATATCTAGATCTATGATTTGTAATATTATAGGTCATTTACTGTTACAGGTGAAAATAGGGGTAGAGTTCGTGTCAGAGATAAGTTGATTTTCCGGTAGATCAGTGGGAAAGGAAACATCTGTAACATTTAGTTTTGCGGTGGTTGCATAACAAAAACGATATAAATCAACAGTCAAAGCCGGTAGACGATAGGGCGCCACCTGATTTGTATAACAGTACAATACAATCAACAAATCAGTGGGAAACTTAAACATAAAAAAACAAACTGCTTGCATTTTTAATGCGCTTATCCTGAAGTACAGATTGGTTGAAAACACCACTGTAGTTGAGCTGAAACGTATTTCAAAGCAAAAAAAAGGGAAAAATACGCACACGAACCTTATAATACCCAACCCACATATTAAGGCCTGACATGCGCAAATCCGCTCTAATCGGATCTAATAATATGTAATTTTATATCAAACAAAAAAAACTAGGTAAATTTCGGAAAAAAATAAAATTTACAGCCCAAAAACCAAAAAAATAGCTAAAAGCAATAGTGGGTAGTACCGCCATCGCTTTAAAAAATCATTTAATTGATATAAAAAAAACTAGTGGCTTAGAAACTCAAGTGCAATTCTTAATTTACGCAAGTTACGGACAGGAATTGGTGTAAAATGCACTTTGTTCAAACAGATAAAACACTAGAATGTTTTAACAGTAATTTTATTAGTGTAAGTTACAGTTAAATAAGTGATAATCATTGATTTAACAACACAACGCATGATACTAATCGAAACGCCCATGTAATAACATTCAGTACTTTAAAATATAAGCAATTTAAAACTAGTAATAAATATACAGCTTTACAGCCGTGTCAATGGTCCAATAATAATAGCATTAAATTTCCTGTTACTACATGTACAAGTGGCAGAATAATCCTCGAAAATCCTTAAAAAATCTACTCTAACCCTTATTGAGAAATAATAAATTTCAGAAGCTCCTTAAGCTTTCATTCACCTTTTCACGAGGAAGCAAACTAAGCTTTAAGCAGTTTTAACTCAATCAAAAAGTCCTAAACCTCTGTATTTCGTTGAATGAATTGTGATAAACGTTATTTTAAACGTAAATAATATCAATATTGGCCGGTGCTTTACTTAACAAGTTAATATAACATTTAATATTTTGGGATTATTATTAAGGTAGTGACTACCTTAAACACCTGCCAAACACGTGATTTTTTTACAAAACGCATTAAGATAGCACGAAATTGTTCCTAACCACACGCAATAGGGAATGACAAAATTATGATATACTGGTTTGTCACGAGGTGTGAATTATGTACTTGTTCAAGTGTTGTCAATTTCCACGTCTGATCCTTTCAATGTGTAGGTTTTTGGTTACACCGAAAACAAACTGTACTATAGTTAAAGAAGTTAAAAAAATCGCGATACTCGCTATTTCACAACGTAACTCGATATTCTTTTAATTAGATAGGAAAACCCACAATTCTAATGGAATATACATATTCTTATCTCTAAACTAAGGAGAATCTCACTACCAACCATGTGCATGAAATATCAGGTGTAGCAACACATAAACGAATGTACACGTGTAAGGTGCCGTTCAAATTAGATAAAAAAAGTCCTATCGACGAAATAAAAGATACGTGCTTAGTCGTTTTAAAACAGCTATCCACTGATACCCCACCCACCCGCGGAGCTGGGGAGGCAACTTTGAAATCTTAAATGGGGGCCTCCATTTTTATTACAGATTCAGAGTCTCGATAAACAATTAAGTAAGTTTTATCTAAAACGTTTTTTTTCCGATTCGCGATAGATGGTGCTGTAATCGGAGAAATAATTTTATTCAGATTCCGCTGGAAACGGTCAATCATATCAAGAAATACACGTTAGGTTAACAACAATCCGGAAGAGCTGGGATATAGAATACGTAATGTTTCGAATGAAAGAACTCCGGAATTATTGCAGAATGTTACCGATGAAGTTTACTTAGACCTTTGCTAAGAAACAGGGGGAAATCAATTTGAACAGGACAAAAATTATAACAAATGAGAGGAAGGAGCTCACCTGAATTAAACACCCTGATTGTGAGAGGCAAGGGGACTCACGTTAATCAAGCACTCCGATTTTGAGAGGGAATGAGACTCGCCTAAAACAAGTACCCCAAAGGGAACAGAAAATTACTACGTCAACGTCGTTGTTCCTGGGTTAGCGAAACGTAGTTTTGTAAGAGAAGTCAACAAGCCTGAAGTTATGCTTGAATTCAACGTATCAATCTGGTGCTTATTTTCGTCTTAATGCTCGGGACCGACCTAGTGCCGGTGGTCAACCCAGTGCTCGTTTTCGACAAACAGGGTCGAAAAAAACGCTTCAGATAAAAGTTACTTACTTGTTGATCGAGAATCTAAATTTACAATAGGAGGTCGAGTGGAATATCAATGAATAACTTTTTTAAAACGATTAAGCACGTATTTTCTATTTTGTCGACCATTCTTGGACTTTTGGTTTACCTTGTATACGTATAAAGTGATTTTAGAAGAAATTAGGTGAATAATAAATTTAAAAAATATTAAAAAATCATACACCTACGCTTCACTCTAAAATGAACTGTAAAAGACAGTGTGCTATTGCAAAAGATCTCATTAAACACAACGATTATAATCTTCAAGTAACAAAAAATCCGCCCATTTTTCACCAATCATCATGTAAGCGGGAGCATTTGTATGACCCGATATTGTAGTCGGTAAAATGCTAGTATCAATTAGTCTTAAATTTTTTATCCCGTATACTCTTAATTTATGATCAACGACAGCTTCTGGATTATTAGTTGGACCCATCTTACACGTAGCAGTTTGATGCCATATTGTTGTAGTTGGATAACGAATTGCACATTGCCAGTTTTTAGGTGAATTCAACAAGCCTGAATTTGTGCTTGAATTCAACCTGGTTCCCCTGTCAACCTGGTGCTTGTTGTAGCCTTAATACTCAGGATCGATGTAGTACCAGTGGTCAACCAAGTGCTCGTTTTCGACTGAGTATTCTTTGTTAACCTGATGCTTTACTTAGGGTTGACCAAAAATACAAACAGTAGCTTCATGTTAACGTTGGAATTTGGTCATCCCATTGCTCGGGATCGTCTTTTAGTACTCGAGGTCGATCTATCACGAATAAAAAAAAACGTTTCAGATAAAACTTACTTTTTTATCGAGAATCTAAATTTACAATAAAAAATGGGGGTTCCCATTTAAGATTTCTAAGTTGCCCTCCGCCCAACCCCCTTTTTTAAAACAATTAAATATGTTTTTTTTTTTGTCGATCGAAAGTATATTTGATCGTTCCGGGACTTTTGGTTTACCCTGTATAACCTATAAAGTGATTTTAGAAGAAATTAGTGTTATAATAAATTAAAAAAATAATAAAAAATCATACACTTACGCTTCACTCTAAAATTAACTATAAAAGACGGTGTACTATTGCAAAAGATCTAACTAAATCCACCAAGATTATAGTCTTCAAGTAACAAATCCGCTCCTTTTTCACCAATCATGTAAGCGGGAGCATTTGTATGACCCGATATTGTAACCGGTAAAATGCTAGTATCAATTACTCTTAAATTTTTTATTCCGTATACTCTTAATTTATGATCAACCACAGCTTCTGGATCATTAGTTGGACCCATTTTACACGTGGTAGTTTGATGCCATATTGTTGTAGTTAGATGACGAATTGCACATTCCCAATATTGGTCAGTGTCATAAGGAATTTTTTTACATCCAGGTACAGGTGTTGTAACCTGCTGAGATCCATATTTTAAAAACGCAGGAGTGTTTGCCAATTTTTGAACTATTCGTATACCAGATATTAACGCCCTTAAATCATAATTATCTGAATCGGTAAGGTAGTTGCCAAAAAGTAGTGGATCGTCTGAAGGACTACTCGATCTTAATTTCATTTTTCCGTATGATTTTGGATGAAGTAGCACAACAAAGACTGACCAGGTATGTTTAAGTTCAAGATTTTTCCAAATCGCATTGTATGTTTTGGGTGAAATTTTGAACATGTTTTTAACGAATAAACCTAAATCTGTTTGTATTCCACCACCTGTAAATAGAAGCTCAATATCCGGATAACTTCTTGAATAGTTAGCAGCATCAGATTTATAAAATGCCAACATTTCAAGTGCGGGCCATGTTAAAAGGCCAGTATTATGGAATTGGAAGTCATAAATATTTTTCAATGAGAACAGATGTGAGGAATCCACTCCAATTGATTGATTTACGATAAATACTAAACCTAGAAACATAGGATGGTCATACAATTTTTCACCAACTGGAAGATCATGTACTACAGGTATATTAAAACTTTCTAAATGGTGTTTAGGACCAATACCTGATAACATCAAAATTTGTGGTGAATGAAAAGACCCAGCACTCAACACAACCTCTCTATTTGCATAAGCAACAAATTTTTTATTACCGTTGATAAATTCTACCCCGTAAGCAATTTTTTGCGCATTAATAAGTACTTTTGAAACACGACAGTAAATGCAAATGTGTAAATTAGGTCGGAAACTTGCAGGTCGAATAAATGCTTTTTCGGCACTACACCGTCTGTGGTTTCGTGTTGTTTGTTGCAAGTGGGAAACTCCCAATTGATTTTTTCCGTTATAATCTACATAACGGTATCCCGTTTGCTTGCAAGCGTCAAGAAAAACATCCGATAATTTAGTTCTGTATGGGATATCTTCCACAGTCAGTAACCCATTTGAACCATGATAATCAAAATCTTTCCTTTTGATTAAGGCGTTTTCTGATTTTATGAAATAAGGTAGAACATCATTATAAGACCACCCAGAATTTCCAGCAGCTGCCCATTTTTCGTAATCAGAGGGATTTCCACGGGAATAAATCATGTAATTTATTACTGAGCTTCCACCCAACACTTTACCACGATCCCAATGTATCACTTGATTTACGAACCCTAAAAAGTTTGTAGTGAACTAGATTAAAACACGCTCTTAATATACCTAAGCCGAAATTATTCTGTTTCACAGAGTGGTATTTCCAAATTTGTTCTGTAACCATTTGTACTGGTACTAGAACAGGAATTTCTGAAATGAATGTTGGCAGCCCTCCTGCTTCTAAGAGAAGAACGCTTATATTTCTGTTAGTTGAAAGTCTGTGGGCTACAACAGATCCTGCTGCTCCAGAACCAACCACGATATTGTCATAAGTATGGGAAGCTATGATTTCATAAAATAAAAAATTGAATTAGAAATACTTTCGAACTTACCACAGGAGTATGGATTATATATGTTCTCATAGTTTCCAGAATCATATCCAAGGTTCTCATGGTAACGTTCAGTCTTTGTTTCATTCAAGGAATTGAATAAAAAAGCAATTGTTAGAACAGCCTGCATGTTCATAGTTGCACGTTTTTCAGTAAAACGTTTATAGATTTTAAATCTTTCTGTAAAACTCGGGACACAGCACAATACAACACAACACAAAGTTGAATACAAATAATAACTGGAAAGTGCAAACTAATTAAAGATAGTCAGTAGGTACGATCCTAGCATTAAAATTATTTAATATTTCAGGAAATTCACATAAAAGAAGGTTATGTGAGAAATTTTATATTTTGTATGTATTATTTGTCATAGTTGTTTTTGCGTAAATTCGACCTTTTTTACTATTATCTTTTTAACCGTAATTAAATCCTGTTTAAAGTTTAACTAATAAATTTAAAAATAGTTTACTGTTAACTGTTTTCTTACATTCCCATGTATTATGCGGAAGGTGTTGCAATAATGAGAAAATTCTACCTCGAGTTTTGACGAATCTTCATGTTTCGGCCATTGAATACATTTTCACCATTTGTGCGTGTGTGCGTGAGTGCGTGCGTACGTGCGTGGGTGCATGCGTGCGTGCGTGTGTGTGTTATAATAACAATAATAAAGTGGTGATGTAATTTGTACATTGATTAAACGCCAAATGTAATCTCTAAATACAAATTTTAAACAAATTGAAATACTAACCTTTCACCACTAATTATATGCCGTCTCGTCCACAATCGGTAGGTGAAATATAGGAGGGTTCTACTATATTGCCTTGTTAACACACCTGAAATGCGGCTTGTTTCTCACCTGCTTAATTATTTTCCTTTCTCTAATTAATAAAAAACAATGTAAAAATTGTAAAAAATATATAATTAAATGTATTCTCGAGCGCCATGTTATCTTTGTCAAGGAATAACAACACCTAAATAATGAACAATAAAACTTTCTATAAACATCAAAAATTAACAATGTGCAATTAAGTTTATTTACCCAATATATGGATGGTTAAGGAGAGGAAAGAAAAGGTTTTAAAGCTAAGCTTAAAAATAAAAATTCACCACATAAATACCTCAGTATAATGATTTTCTTATAGACAGCTTCCAGTGTTTAATTATGGATGCGGAACGGTCAACCAGTATGAAAGCGTTTCTACATCTTCCTTGCGTATTCTTGTAACAACGCGATCAACTAGGTATTTAAAGGAATTTTCGATCCACTAAACTTATTGTATTCTTGATGTTTTATTGTATTAAAATTGCATTTTAAGATGATATTATTTGAATGAAGAGAAACTTGTGTAAATAAGTAACTTAAGAGCCATTTAAAATATAAATATAAGTATGAGTAAGTAAGTAAGTAAATAAGTACCTTAAGTGAGTATAAGGGAATAATATAAGTACTATAATGAGTGTACGTGAGTGCCACCAAAATTCTGATGGCACCAAAATAAAAATTAAGTAAAACCATTATAACAATGTCTTCTGCTTTAACATTCAGCAGCAAGTGAAGTAAAAATAGAGGCTTTCAGAAACGCTTCTGTAAGTGCCCCCCCTCAAGAAGTGGTCACGCATTGCGCGAAATACAATGATCGGAGTCCAATCTTTAAAAGAAAGGGAACTATAACTATTTATATAATATTACACCCAAAATATATGTTCTATGAAATGCAATTTAAGTTGCCTTTCTCAATTTTACATATAAATAATTAAAAACTCCTCTAATTTTACGCCAAATAAATTAATGATCTTAGATTAACGTATTTTTTAATACAACCACAAAAAAAGGTTGTTACAGTGTGTGTTTATTAAGTGTATACACTATAGTATATATGGAAATGAATACAGAAAACCAAAATGATGAAACAAACCTCAGCAACAACGCCAGTATCGAAAACCAAGCGAAAACAAACCTCCTCGTAACAATCACTACGAAAC